>JAJJMA010045658.1:0-14962 GCA_023529015.1 Papaver nudicaule
AGGTATTCTAACGATTCCTTAACTATTTTCTTAAGTTTTTGTTCGGGAGTTATGAATCCAGGTATGTCGTTTGATCCTGCAGAACCTTTTACGTTTAGAAAAAATGTGTTAAATTGTATCTTATAATCCGATGGTTATATAAGACTCTGAGGAGCATGCTTTCAGTTGCATTTTTTCCTACGAACGGAGCACACGGGTACGCTAGTACTTATTTTGCCGCCATCAATTTAAAGTGATAATTAGTTTGTTCCATTAAGTTTTTATTTGTTACTGTAAAATTTCTTTTTGTATTGCGATTGATTTTAACACAAACTGTTATTTATATGGGCGGTTACCTAAGATAGCAGATGTACCATTCATGACTACTTTTTGTTCCTAAATAATTTGGTATCAGCGCGGAATATTTGGTACCCATATTTATCAATCGTGCAAAAAACGATGAAACACATCCCGTGCCATAACGACACAAAATTAGTATTGTCCACCATTACTCACCAACATCCACCACTACAAAAACCACCCATTGCCACAACTTCTTCCACCACCATTAAGGGTTACCGACTCCACCACCACACTAACAACCACCACCAGTTTCCATTATTATTGACCAACACCACCACAATCGCCACCAATGTCTATTGATATAATTATTATCAAAATTATCATATAATGAAAAAAAATATTTATTAGATTAATTAATATGAAACACTTATGATAAATAATTAATTAATAAATAATTGATTATAAAAAATTAACGACACACTAATTAATAAAACACATACAACTAAATATTACATGGTTTTTAATGGGCATTCACGGATTCAGGAAGGCCCATAATCATTTTAGGGGGTTAATGGGATGAGAGGGACCCAATACTACGACAACATTTGGTTTAGAAACGTGTCGAGATCTCAACGACCATTTTTCTAGCCTAATTTGTCCTTGATGTGTTTAATGGGCAGGCACCGAAAACAACAGGGATACCGTTTGAGTGATCCAACAATCATGATTATTTTTTCCCTACATAATTTGGTATCATCGCGGATATTTAGTACCCATCTTTATCAATCATGCTAAAAACGATGAAACCACAAAAACCACCATTGCCACTACTTCTTCCACCACCATTAAACGTTACCGCCTCCACCACCCACTAACAACCACCACCGTTTCCACCACTACTGACCAACACCGCCACAATCGCCACCAACGTGTATTAATGTAATTCTTATTAAAATTGTCATATATAACAAATACATAGTATATTAATTAATGAGACTTTTTTTTTTTTGAGAAATTAATGAGAGATTATAAGAAATTAATGACACACTAAGTAATATAACACATAAACATAATATAGTTTTTAATAGGCAATCATGGAGTGGGCCAGTAACCATTTAAGGAGTTTAATGGAGATGAAGGACCCGATACAACCACAACCCTTAGATCTCACACTTGGCAAGATCGCAACGGCCCGTTTGTCTAGGCCAACTTGTCTTCGGTGTGTTTTATATTATAGACGTGCGATTTGTAGTTTCCACCTATCGTTACACTATGTTTCGCTAGGGAAGAATCAAGATCATCTTTGTCCGTGACTCCGGTACACAATGGAACGATAGGTGTCCGTGGGCCTTTCTATGAGCGCAATAATCTATTTGTTTAGATTAAAGGCTCACTATCAATATCGCAGCATACATGTAAGTGCGATGTTAATACATAAATATCACTGGTCCTACAAACCTCGACCAAGAAGCAAGAAGGCCCGGAAGATAAGGCGAAACGAAGTATGAAATCACCCCGAAGTACGCTACCACGGTAACCGAAAGAACGAAGGAAGGCGTCACCGACTCAAAGTACGTTTCAAGCAGTCACATCAGTACTTTATAGAGTACAAAAGGCTAGGGGCACGCGTCAATACCCGACTGGATCAAATAGCGGTATAAAGCAGCTTAATGGATAAGAATCAGGACATCAAGAACGTCGAGGGATCTGCATAGCAAAGATATACACCAAATGAGAGGTGTCAACGCAGGAATGCATGATATGGGCAGTGTGTAGAAACCAGCTGGCAACAAAGACCATCAAACAACAGAAGAGACGAAGGGCAGCAAAGAGGAGTTCCTTCCCATACTCGCTATAAATACCCCTTCTCACCATTGGAGAAGGGGTCGACGAAATCACAAGAGGAGATACTATAGCCAAACAATCTGCTGGGATCAGGAGATTAGAATACTTGGTGTAATCCCTCATACTGTATTGAATCAAGCTATATAGTAACAAAAAGAAACTTTATTGTTATGTTTTGGACATGTTTTATCAACATGATTTGATTATAAGGAAATGAAGCACTTTGATGCGGAAAATTAGTATCAACATGCGACACAATAATGATATCAAGAGATATAAATTTGAAGAATACCAATGCGGATTTGCTCTATGAGTATGAAATAAAACAGTGGTAAACATGCCATTATTTGCTTAGATTAGTTAGATTAAACACCATAAATTGAAATGCTATGAACTCTCATTTTAATGCTATTCATTGTTAAAGGATCATACAAGATAATTAGGTAATAATATGGGTTGATTCCTCCTAGACTAAGATGAGTTACAAAGGGGTACTCCCACTCCTATCCTGGGTGTTTGCGTGATTTTGGTCAACCCCTCTTTCTTTGGAGGGGGTTTTGTATTTATAGATTTGGCTCAGAAGTCACTGTTCCTCCGAATCATCCCGTGCGGTCTTGATTCACACGTCTTTTGTAGCCTTTTCTTCCGCACGGAAGAGTTCGTTGCGTCCTTGGTAGATGAAATACTTGGTTGTGAATCGGCCACGTCTGCTCTGCAAATTGTCCCGTTAGCAATTAATGCTGCTGCCACTTCTCAACCACCTTTGAGTTGTCCAATCGGCGCCAGCTGGGTCTGATCGCATCCGGGCCGTTGATTTCAAACTATCTTGAGATCTTATAAAGCAATTTTGGAGTCCGCACGGTGCATCTATGGGCAGTGTATTAAGTTGCTTCTGTCTTGGGATCTTGCCACGTGTTTGGTGACAAATATGCTATTAAAGTTTGCCCCTTTCTTTTCGAATTCTTCAAGGGTAGATTGTGAAAGAAACATCTTAGTCCTTCCATTTTCCAACGTTTCGTTAACCGTTCCTAGATTTGTGGGGTCGTGGATTTTAATGCTACTCTAAATTCAAGAAGAATAAAAGTTAAGTCTTTCATTCTCCTTTTTGTTTTCTTCTTTCTTTTTCTGTCTCTTTTCCTTGTTTTCTCCGACAGCGTCCCTGTCCACCATTGACACTTCTGCCACAGTCTCTGATCCACTGTCTAAGTCTTTACTGCTACTGCTACAATTCCTTCCTTGATCAGGTAATCATTCTCTTTTTCTTCTCATTTATTGCTTTTGGTAAACAACTCTTTACAGTTGATGTTGCTTTTAATGATCGTATTTTCGTTTGGTTTCTGGATAAATCGCAAAAAGTTAAGGTTTTTCACTTTCCTGTCATAATCGCATCTTCCTGTAACCATGCTTCGATTCTTTGATGATGTAATTTTGTTGTTTGAATGATGAGTGCCCTAATCGACTGCTGACCTTATGCTCGGGTTTATCAATTTTTCCGTTTTATCATAAGATTAGGATTCCTGGTAGTTTTGCGCCATCTTCCGCCATGAATGTTCTCTGAATTTTATCACACTATTTTGAATGCGCATGTGTTGCTTGTGTGCGGATGCTGAATCTGTGGTGGCTTAATTTTATGTGCCTTGTTTGTCTTGAGAAATTTTGGGCTATGAAAAAGAACAAATTTGAAACAAAGTATATATACTTGCCCCTGTTCTTTATCATAAACCCAAATTTTAGCTTTGATGTTGTCCCGTGCGGGTGGTTTGTCCAAGATGCACCTTTTGAATTTACTCTTGCTGTTTTAATGTAGGGTAATATGGCTTCTCGTGACGACGAGAATCCTCGTCATCAGAGGTCGCCTCGTGATGTTAGTCCACGCACGGAAGGTAAACCTAGAAAATCCCATGACATTATCGCGAAGGTCGTTCACGAGAAATTTCTAGAGATAGTCGTTCACATAAGAGAGAAAGGCCTCGCGGGGATGGTAGAAATGAATCTGAGCGTCATGAACGGAGATCTGATTATTCTCGTGGTGAAAATCGCCAAGACCAGTCCCGTGGTGATGATGATAGAAACATATCTCGCGAGGTTCAGAGGCTTCCTTCAAACCGTGATCCTAAAATTGCCAAGCTCCCTCGTGATGACAAACCTTCACGCCAACCATACTTAGATAAGTCAGACGACACTTCCCGTGCTAAAAATGCAAGATCATCCCGTGAAGAGAGAGGAGCTCATGTTCGTGTAGAAGGCAAAGATGTTGTGTCCAAAAATAACCGCATAGAATCTTCCCGTGCGAATAAGCATGTTGAAGAAAATTCTCCTGAACAGAGTGCGCCAAAAATGAAAGTTGAGATAAGGAAAAGTACTCGTACTTCTTCTAGGACTTCTGACAAGCGCCCGTCTGAGAAACTTCCCGGTCCTCCTGGTGACAAAGCTTCCTCAAAGGGTAAGTCCAAGGTGGAGATTTATGCGCTGATAGAAGAGAGACACCCCGAGATTATAATAAAACCTGAGGGCAACTCCTATGCGCACTGCAGTATAGATGACATCAAGAAGAAGTTCGGGTTGGAAAAATTTGAGGTTTGCTTCTATGACCAAGGTGATGTGTTGATCCTTGACATGATTGAGAAGTATTAGTATAGTGATACCCGACTCTTGACCACGGTGGGTGCCCTAGATACGGGCCTGAGGATTCCTTTGTACGATTCTACTGACACAAACCACTTCTATTATGATGTGTTGTTTGGTCGTAAGAGGAAGGGATCTGATTGGCGCCATATTTCAACCTATATGGGCAGTTGGTGGCGGGTGTCGACCGAGTGCGCTGCTCGTAGTGATAAAAAGACTAAGGTGACTTCGTTCAAACCTGACTTTTCTGAACGGAAGTTTTATACTGCTGAGAACTTAAACAATACTTACTTGGACTATATTTCAGCTACTGCTCGTGTTAAGTGGAGTGTTGGTCCTAAGAGGCGTGTATTGACCCAGAAGCAGTGCGATGCGGGTCAAGTTCGTCTGCTTAGTGATATTGACGGGAGAAAGAACAGTGGTATTCCTAAGAGTGATAAAGTGCCCGACGATCATGTCTTCGACTGGTACAGTACTCCTGTTGAGATCATAGGCCCTTGGGTGAATGGATTCAGTTTGGGGAACCCCGATCTTCCTCGTCTGAAGCAACCTAAACGCTATAAGGGATTATGTCCTTACAAGCTGAATTTTACCGGTTTCCCTAAAGGTTATCGTCTTGGCATGTTCCTCCTGTTGGAGCAGCAGAGGCGTCCAAGAAGCGGAAAGCTACTGCTTCTTATTCCCAGGTATTAATTACTTCACTATTTATCCCATGCGCTTTGGTTTCGGTACTGACTACATTCTCCTTATAGGTGAGTAAGAAAAATAAGGTTGCTCCCGAGTCTTCTGCTGCTGAAGAATATGTCGAGAAGTCTGTGGAGTTCGAAGAATATGAGTCTGACCCAGATGAAGATGAAGAAGATGAGCAAGATGACCCAGAGGTAGACGATGATGAAGAAGAGAAAGTCGAGGTTGATAGCCAATCCAATGCGTATAATCACTATGATACCTCCAAGAAAGTGTACCAAATGAATTCCGAAGAAGAAAATATCGATGCAAATGTCGAAGGTACTGGTGAGAGTGAACACAACATGGATCATGGTGCTACTCCCCGCATGGAACCTGATGCTACTCCTTCTCCCCGTCATCGCAATTGTGAGAGTAAGACGAATGTGTCTGCAACCATTCCGGAGAAGGAACGTGAAGAAAGTCAGTCTCTTGGTGGGGGCTCTGATCACGTGAAGGGTAGCATTGGAACCAAGTTCACTGAGAAAGATCAGGGTAACTAATTATTTGATCTTCATTTTGTTTGTCGTTCTTTTTTCTTTTACGCCGTATCTAATTTTGTTGCCCTGGGTTCAGAAATTGCACTTGAGGAAAATCGGGTGGATCTTAATCTCGACAATACCGATGTGCAGAATGATGTTTTTCGCGGGAATCATCTTCCTAAGCAGTCTGGGTCTATTTCCTTTAATGTGGGTGTGGGTAATCATCCTTCTCCTATTGATGGCGTGTTTACCATGTGGGATAATTGGGACGTTGAGCCTGTATTGCAGGAGGGTCCAAGACAAGGTATGTTCCATGTTAACTCAGAGGGGAGAATATCCACTTTGTCCACAATGGCGATCCGTAATACGGTACATCCTTCTTCCTCTAGTGCGGGTCAACCTTCCAATGTTGAAGAACTGCTATTGTTCTTGTCCGATGATGAAAAAGAATTTGCTTGGGCCAAGGAGAAGGGATATCTCTCCATTCCTTCCTCTTCCTCTGCGCTTTTGAGTGGTGAACCTGAGTTCATTTCCCGTATACGTGAGAAGATGGCGGCTACACCTTTTGAGGTCGTGCGGGATTCTTGGTCGCGTTGCCCTAACGATACTGGTGGCGCATCTCTTGGAGCTGGTCTGGATCTTAATCTTAGTGTGTCGGAGATGATCGCCCTTGCTGATGGGGAAGCGTATTCATTTCCTAATATGAATCTTGTTACGGTAAGTGCTTTATCTTTCAGTAATTATTCTTTCTTATGAGTTCTAAGCTCTGTTTTTAACACTTGAGCGTTGTTTTGCTTTCAGTTGATGAAGTATCAATACAGCTGCTGCATGCTTTACAAGTATTTTAGGTTTAAATCTCTTCAGCTTGTTCATTATTCTGCGAAAGCAAGTCTGAGTTGGGAAAGGCCCACGTTGATATCACCAAGTTAAAAGAAGATGTCATCGCGGCCAATTCCTATACTCCTGCAGTTGATCGACTAAAAGAGGAAAATACCAAGCTTGCTAATGAAAATGAGAATTTGCGCAGCCAAATGGAAAGTCTTCGTGCTCAACTGACTGCTCAACAAGGTATGATCCTTACTTCATCTTTTTGAGTGTTTAGCCCTTTCTTTTGTCTTGTTTTCTGAAGTATCCCCCCTACTGACCAGGAATGGGTACTATTTAATCTTTACGTGAGACGGTTAATAGACTCCACCAGCATTATAAGAGTCTCGCAACCGAGTTAGTAAGTATGAAACTTAAGTATAATAAACAATGTGATGTGATCAAGGAATATAGAAAGGCCTATCATGACATTGAGAATATGGGGATTAAGATGCTTGCAGATTACAAAGCCTATCACAAGAAGGCGGAAGCGGAGCTGAGCTGGAAATCCGCTTCTCTGGTTGACGCGTCTCGTCAACTTTCCGACTTACGCGAACAACTTTCCAACTGTACTTCAGATTCTGACCGCATCGTGATAGAAGGTCTACGTGATCAAGTCTCCCGACTTTCCAAAGAGAAACTCGATTCTTTACATGAGATCGAAAATCTTACCGATGCTTTGGATGCGGCTAATGGTTCTATAAATAGCTTAAAACGTAAGAAATCTCTAGACGAGGTAGCACATGCCGCGATGCATTCTGCGGTGAAAAGGGTGTATGCCGAAAATAACCGTATTACAAATGAGAAATAGTTAACCAGCAGTCTCTTTACGAGAGTCTTGAAGCATCGTACGCTCAACTCTCAAGAGATAACTCCCTTCGTAGTGAATCACGTGACATCTTAATTGGAGACCTTAAGGGTAACGTTCTTATGAGTAATATCCTGTCCTTGCTTACTTTTGTTTCTTCATGTCTAATAATCTTAAATTTCCTTGCTCCTTACTACTTTTCAGGTCTTGAGGAGAAACTTCGAAACGTAGAGGCGGATGGTGTTGATCTTAAGGAGAAATTGACCGCAGAGGAAGGTCACCGTCAATATTTTGAAAACTTTGCGAAGTCCAATGAAGTGTGTGCACAGGGTCTAGAGCAAAAGATATCACTATATAAGCATCGGATCACTTAGCTAAGCTTTCAGGCTCAAGTGCGATATATTAACAAGGTGAATTCTATCTATGACACAGTCAAAGCTGATACTGGCTATTCGTACCAGAAGCTAGAACCCCCAGTGCGTCCTCTTCCGCAGTCGGCTCAGTCTTCTACTTCTGCGGCTTCAGTTTCTCAGGTATCATCCAGTCCCAAACAGAGTGACCATCCACCTTCTTGAATATCATCTTCATAGCTACTCAAGCCTTTTGTGCTTAGCCTTTGCTTGTAATGCTTGTAATTTTTTCATTTTCCAAACTTTGATTGCTTGATGATTGTTTTTGATTATTCCTTCTTAACTTTTTGGTTTTTGACGCCACATGTTTACGTGCTGGATGCTGGTATAATCAGTTATGTTGTGATTTTGTTGGTGCTTAATGATCAATCATCATTGCTTTTGGGTTTCTTTTAAATTGTCGCATACTTTACTCTTTTCTTGCCCCTGTTTGAGGAGAGGTATTGCTTGATCTTTATTTCTGGCAAGGTCTTTGCTCAAGCATAAATAATTCCTGGTTTCTTCTTAAATTTTGGGTTATGATGGGTAACATATATTTGAAACGAAGTATGTATACATACTTTCCCCTGTTGCTCATCATAAGCCAAAATCATACTTAGTCTTTGTTTCGTTCATGCAGACCACTACTGACTTTGCCCCAGTCAAGTATTGTAAAAATTTGATATTTCCCTTGCAGGCCAATACTGACTTTGCCCCAGTCAAGTATTGTAAAAAGTTTGATATTTCCCTTGCGGGCCAATTCTGACTTTGCCCCAGTCAAGTATTGTTAATCTTCTAATACTTCCCGTGCGGGTCAATACTTACCCTGCCCCAGTCAAGTATTGTTAAACTTCAACATGTCGATATTGTTAAGGGTTGATGCTAGATCCGCCATTTCTTGCAAGTTTATCATTTTCATTGAGTCATTACCGTAGCTTTGAGGTACAAGGTAAGATTCCGGGGTAATTTTTTTTTTTTTCTTATTTTCGTATTGCGGAGTCATTTGAGGAGTGTTTTAGTCTAGTCACACTGATTGCTAAGCCCTGGCCAGGGGGAAGCAGAGACAGATGTGAGGTGTCTCCCTATCAGGATCTTGGCTCCGTAAGATAGGGATGTTTGTGGTATGTTAGGCGTCTCTTGCTATCGATTGGAACCTTTGGTCTTACACTCATAGACACTGACAAGGTTAATTTGGAGAGACTACACATGACGTGCTTTACCCATTTTATACATTTGCTGGATACTCTTATCGATAGTTTGATTTCGACGGTATCGCAATGGTTTTGGGCTTAATGAGCCTATTTTATTCATTATTCTTATTGACGCGGATATGACGCATTGATTTAACATGGTTCAGTACCGAGGTACCTACGTTCACGGATGAAAAATATGTACGATTTTTATTAAAAGAGGTTATTATGTACAGGTAAACATAACAGTCGTGATGCCGATTAATTCCCGCACGGGCATTCGGTGAAGCTATTTACACGCTTTGTTGACGCCATTTCCTTTTGAAGAAATTAAACTAGTACTTGATATGCGAAGTCTGCAATTCCTCTCCAGAGATAGATACATTGTTGGCCTAAACCTACATCTTCTTCTGGCTGTGGTGCGCAAGTGTGCGTTTCTTGATAATTAAAAATACTAAGGATAATACGGCTTACGATAAAGTGCATTCCAGGGGTGACGCAGAGTCTGTCCCTTCATGTTTTTCAAAACATATGATGCCTTTCCGGCTATGTCGTGGATTACGTATGGCCCTCCCCATGTTGGTGCGAATTTTCCCGCCTTCTTTTCTTTTTGGTACGATGGGATTACTCTTAGCACATACTGTCCTACCACAAAGTTTCGGATCTTGGATCTTTCGTTATACTCCGCTGCGAGTCTTTGTTGGTAATTTTCCATTCTTTGCAAAGCTACTTCGCTTATTTCCTCAAGATCATCCAGCTTTTGTAACATGAGATCTGCGGTGAGCCCTTTTTCCCATGCCTCTGTTTTGGTGCTGGGGAGGATTGCTTCCGTGGGGATCACCGATTCTGCTCCCTACGTAAGCAAGAAAGGCGATTCTCCTGTCGCTTCTCTTCTTGTCGTGCGGTATGCCCACAACGTATTATGCAGTTGTTCAAACCATGCTCATTCTTGGGCGCCAAGGTTCTTTTCAGATTCAATGCGATAGTTTTATTTGTGATTTATGCCTGCCCGTTACTTTGAGGGTAGATGGGGGTGGATTTTAGCGGTACAATCTTA
Source organism: Papaver nudicaule (assembly GCA_023529015.1). Lineage (NCBI taxonomy): Eukaryota > Viridiplantae > Streptophyta > Magnoliopsida > Ranunculales > Papaveraceae > Papaver > Papaver nudicaule. The sequence goes on from JAJJMA010045658.1 coordinate 10,269, forward strand.
AAAAGTTCATACAATTCGTCCACATGTGTTCCCGCTAGTTGTGCGTCGTTATCGGAGACTATGGTCACGGGAATGCCGAACCTGCAAATGATATTCTCAAACAGAAAAGTGAAAACATCAATATTTCTAATGTTGGCCAAAGCCTTAGCTTCAACTCATTTGGTGAAATAATCCGTGGCCACAATCGGGTATCTCCGCTTTTTGGTGCCTTCTACTAAAGGTCCAACTATATCTACTCCCCATTTTGCGAATGGCCAAGGACTAAGTACGGAGTTCACTGTCGTGGGTAGAGCTCGGATTCTTCGAGCGTATCGTTGGCATTCCTCACACCTTTTGGACATGGTTGCGGCGTCATAGTTCATGTATGGCCAATAATAACCTTGCATCCTTGCTTTATGCGCCAAGGATCTTTGTGCACTGATTGGTTACCGTCACTCCTTTTAGTTCGATGGAGAGCTCATAGATTCTACCAATTTTGATTGCGGTGGTGTTTTGATCTCTCATCATTGGGGACAAGAATACCAGTGCGTCTGCATGCCGATTATCTTTCCTACACAAGTGCCGAAATGTCACTTTTTCAGTGCGGGAGGCCAGACTTTGAGCCAATGCCATGTATGCCATCATGTTTTCATCTACCGTTTGGTACTCGAGTTCAATTCGCCTGATGACTAGCTGAGAGTCGCTTGTTAGTCGCACGTCACTGATACCTAACTCTATGATCAGGCGTAAGGCGTGAATGACCGCTTCGTACTCGCTTGTTTACAATTGGGATAATGGTCAAGACATTTGCTTTGATGTCACTGGGGTTTCGCCCTTTACAGGTGGAGTCCGCACTTTCACACCATGCCTTGCTATTTCCAATGCAATAGTCCGAAAGCGCAACAAATATTTAGACAAATGTCGGAGTCATGGATACGGTTTTGGTGTTTTAGCTTTCTCACATTGGGGGAACTTGGTGAAAATACAACGGTGTTTTTGAAACGATTGAAGAACTGCTTAACTAGGCATGACTTGAATGCCAAAGTGGGCAACTTTTTATTTCATCGATTAGGGCTTGTAATTCAAAAGGCGGTCGGTGCCCCGCTTGTATCTAGGCTTCCCGCCATCTCCTTGTCTGAGTCTTTTGATTATTAATTAGTAGGATAATTCTCTTAGTTTTCTATAAAAAAAAATCAATCTAAAAGAGTGCACCATGCGATCTCCGGTGGGGAAGTGAGAACAATACCAATCCATGCTCCTTCTTTATTCCTGGAACAATCGACAAAACTTCCCATCTCCGAGAGTTGGAAGGAGTTATGATGCTGTTAGGATCTTCTCTCTCTTCCTCAAAACCTGGTATGTCGTCGACGCCATTTTCATTGTCCAAGGGTAAGTCTGCCAGGAAATCAGCAAGTACTTGAGATTTTCTGGATGTACGGGATTCGAAGATAATCTTGTGCTGCCCCAGCTGGGCATTCCATTTTGTTATCCTCCCTACGGCCTCCGTATTGCCAAGTACTGCTCCCAGTGGTGCTTTGGTGATGACACGAATGTAATGAGCGTCAAAATAAGTTCTCAACTTTTGACTTGCATGTACAAGGGCCAAGATGAGTTGTTCCAGCTTGGTATAGTTCTTCTCTGTTGGGGATAAGGTTTTGCTCACATAATAGATTGGTTGTTCTTCCTTCAGATTTGTATGAACCAGGACTGCGCTTACCGCATTTTTTGTGGCCGCAATGTATAACGCCAACACCTCATCCCGCTCGGCTTTTTAGAGAATAGGTATTGTGGCGAGGTATTTCTTTATTTTATGGAATGCTTGCTCGCATGCTTCGGTCCACGCAAATTTACTTTTTTTTTTCAATATGCTGAAGAAGTCCTTGCATTTATCTGAGGATCTGGTGATGAATCTGCTGAGTGCCGCAAGACTCCCATTGAGTTCTGAACTTCTTTTAGTTTCCGCGGTGAAGACATGTCCACAATTGCTTGGATTTTTGCTGGATCCACTTCAATTCCTCTTTTTGTGACCAGATATCCTAAGAATTCTCTCGATGTTACCCCAAAAGCACATTTGTCAGGATTCACCTTCATTCTACATTCTCTCATGGCTTGAAAAATTTCCCTGAGGTCTCCAAGATGATTGCTTTGCTTTTTGCTTTTGACCAACATGTCATCTACGTATACTTCCAAGTTGTGTCCTATCCATGGTTCGAAAATCTTGTTCACCAACCTTTGATATGTTGCCCCCGTGTTTCTTAGACCAAATGGCATCCTTGTATAACAATACAACCCTCTAGGAGTGAAGAATGATGTATGTTCCTGATATTTTGGTGCGAGCGCAATCTGGTTATAACCTGAGTATCCATCCATAAAGGATAATAGTTCATGCTCCGCGGTTGCATCTACCAATTGATCTATGCTAGGAAGAGGGTAACTATCCTTTGGGCAGGCTTTGTTGAGGTTGGAGAAATCTATACAAATCCGCACCCCACCATTCTTCTTTGGTACTATTACCATGTTGAATATCCAAGTGGGGTACTTGACTTCCCTGACGAATCCTGCATCCAAAAGTTTCTTAAGCTCCAGCTCAACCGCATGATGGTAATCTGGTGATATTTTCCGCAACTTTTGCCTGAATGGTTGCGTTCCAGGTTCTATTTTCAACTCATGCTCCACTACTTATGGGTTTATGCCTGGCATATCACCCATTTTCCATGTGAATATGTCTGCGTACTCAATTAGCAACTTATGGAGTGCTTCCTCCTGTTCTCCCCCCATTAGAGTTCCGATTTTGATCATTCTGGGCGCATCCGCGGTGCTTATGTTTACCTCTTTGGTAGGCTCAAGCGCGGAGAAAAGTGGCCCTGGTATTCCTAGGAGGGGAACGCTCTTTAATTGCTATTTGGTGTGCGTTTTTCCCTTCACCGCCTTCATTGGTTTGAGTTCGTCCGGGCTCATTGCGAGACATGACGTGCTTGGCTCTTCAGCGCGTTTTCGTGCGACAGCAAGGATTCCTTTTGCGATGTCCGTGAGGTGTTGCTCAATAGCCAAATTCTTGTCTTTCTCTGCTTCTCTCCAAGGACTAGATTTTTCATATCCTGGATCCGTGAGGACATGCATCTTTTCCCTTTGGACTCCTCAAGGTATTCATTAATGGCCATGTTATTGCTTTCCTCTTTGCGATATTTTCTGCTATTACGTTCCGCATTCATTCTGGTTACGGTTGCGTTACATTCTCTAGCTGCGTCTTGATTTCCTTTGATTTGCATTTCCCCTTGGTCCGTAGGGAAACTCAGGTGTTGATGATCGACGAGGCAACTCCTTTCAACTTGTGTACCCACAACCTTCCTATAATGGCATTATATGGAGATGGTGCATCCTATGAAGAAGTGGAGCTCCATGTCCTAGGCCAACATAAAATGATTTCCTACCTTTAATGAGAGAAGATTTTGTTAACGAGGAAACTACAAACTCGTAGAAAAACCCCGGGTCGGGACCTCTGATAGGTGCTTAAAACACCTATTCAAGAGTACCTTATATGCCTCGTACATTGGTTATTTACGGTTGTTTTCTATTTTGCAGGTACCTTGAAGTTGTGTGACAAAAAAATGAATCAAATAACATCTAAATTTACTACTCGAAGCAAAGAAGAGTTGATGGACGGAAGAATCAATGTGTCAGAAATTAGAATTAACCAATGCAGTATACTGGAGCACCAGGGAAGTTTCGTTCTGGGCAACCACTGAAGCTTAGACTAAACTTATTGAAGACAGACGCGATTTGGGTCAGGGCCACCAGTTTCTTATAACCACAAAATGGATTTCGCACCAGTTCACTTTTAGTTTGCTGCGACCTGTTCAGACTCAGAGCACCAAGTTTTGTCCACCTGCTAGGCATAATGATTCACAACGGTTCGTATGGATGTTTTATAAGGGTTATGAGCAACTCGAAGATACAAAGGTTGGCTTCAGATTTGTCGAGATACAGGAAGAAAGACTGCCAAGTTTCCACCAGCTGAACCAAGCCTCCCATGGTACCAGTTATTCAGCCAAGCTGTAGTCAAGTTCAGACCATGGTCGGGTGTTTGTTTGCCAAGGCTTTAAACCCATTTTCGAAGAGAGAAGATAACACAGTTGGGAATATAAGTCACCAGGATTTGGGCAGAGCTTGAGACGATAGAACAGTGAAGAGAAGGACTAATACCATAGTTCAATGCTTGTGTTTGAAGAGTTTTGAGAGTCCGTAATTGACCAGGATTATGAATGTTGGTTATGTATGTTTAAATGATGATTATTTGCAGGGACGGAGTTAGACAATGCTTAGAAATCAGAGATAAGGCCGTATCTGTTTGTTCACAAACACCCACATCATGTGTTTGACACCAAGCCTGAACCACAGTTCCAGACTTGGTGAAGCTAGTTGTTGCGGGTGGTCTGCACCATTGATATGAGCAAGGAGCTGGAGGATTTCTGGAGCTAGTTCATTCGCAGGGCTAAGGTGCAAGTGTATACGGGCAGTTGGTCCGATTTGTTTACAGATTTGGGGTCGGATTCAGCTGGATTCTCAGACGGAAACAAGGAGGAATGGTTGGTTGGAAACTGTAGTATTTGGTGACAAATTTCCGTGGTCTCTGAAAGAGTGCTGCTGGTGGCAGTACAATTTGAACTGATTTAGATGCTAGGAAGCATGGAGTTGTGGTGTTATTTCTGAGTACA
>JAJJMA010045663.1:1741-12610 GCA_023529015.1 Papaver nudicaule
ACTTGGGGACTGAGGGCGTGCATAAGAATCCACTCCCTCAGCACCAACCTCAACGTCAACACCAACGTCAGCATCAACCCAACATTCGAAATTTCACCATCTCCGGAGAATCTGTCAAGCAAACTGCTAATTATTTGATGGAGAATTTGTGCGAGCTCTTGCATTTTTCTAGAAGTCAGCGAAGCAACATTTTCACTGCCCTCAACTGGATTGCTAGCGGCAAAGAACTACCTATACCTGAAAAAGTTCAGCCAAAACCCGGCGAAGTTACACCAGAGATGATGGCCGGGGAACGCGTTCCAATACCGATTATCTCCGCTCGTCTCGAAGGTACGAATTTTAAGAAAGTTCAAATTGATGCTGGTGTTATGGTTAATTTAATTCCAATCAAGACGCTTCAAGCAATTGGGATTTCTCGACGGGATGTCATCTATTATCCCACAATAACGAAAGATTCAAAAGGAAAGCTCCAAGACATATATGGTCACGTTACTTTGGATCTGAAGGTGGACTCTGCCCGCACCAAAACCAAGTTTCATGTAATCAAGGAGGATGAGGAGCACGACATGATCTTAGGACGTCCCTGACTCCATGGGAAGAGATTTGTACCTACAATCTCACCTGTAATCATCAAGGGCCAAGAATTCATGTTTGACCAAGAAAGCTGCGGCGTGGGAAAACTGGAATACCGCGTAGGGTCTGAAACTCTGGTGATATTCAAAGAGGTATGTGAAAGTGATTTGAAATACTTTATTCAGAATTATTTAGTTCATGGAAATCATATCCAACGTGTCCCTACACAAGGATTGGATGATTCTTCGACTTGGGGACTTGATTGCATCAATTCTATCAAGCCCTCTGAGGCACCTCAGGAAGAAATCAAGGCCACTTCCAATAGATGGGTCCGGGCAAAGCAACGGTCTTATAGGCGAAAGACACCTGAGATGTCATGGGTTCCTAAGGCTACTTTGCAAGAAGGAGATAAGGTTATGCGGCGCACTAACCGAAAAATAACTTCTATCCCGGGGTTTACAGCAAATTGGGAAGGACCTTATATTATATCTCGAGTCATGCCTGATGCACGATACATGATAAGTGCAATACATGAGAGACTCTCAAACATGGTGGTCAACGGCAAATGGCTCAAGAAAATATGAAGACTCACTAGAGTTTATTTATTTCCTGTAATTTCAATTCCTCCAAAATAAAAGTGCAAGCAATCTCTTGCCTTTTAACAAGTCAATTCAAAAGAATTCAAGTTCAAAACCTATGAGTTCAAAATAATCAATTCCTATAAACCCTTTGTTCATAAAACCAAATAAAAGCAAAATAAAATTCTTTTGCTCCTGAAGTCTTTCAGAAACACCCATCTAGTGAGAATTTTGCTCCTTCATCAACTGCTTTCTTCAATTGAGCTATGTCAGCAGCTTTCTTCTTCGTCTTCTCAGTTAACTTGCGGAGTTCCTCAGTCATGATGGCATAATTCCTCTCTTCTTGCTTCACCAAATCCTGGGTGAATTTGCCAGTAGCAGCACGCCTTGTTCGGATGAACTGGATTCTCGCCTGAAGCCACAACAAGTTGGGTTTGAAATTTTCAAATGAAGCAATCAGATCTTCTGCTTCGTCTAACGCCTCATCTGTCATCTCCGTTAGAGGGGTGCCGTACATCTTCGAGATCAAGCTCATAAGATCTGCCGCAACACCTGCAAGTGTATGCGAGTGGTCACGCCTTTCCAGCAGTAATGAGGTGACCATAAAGAGCCCATATTTTCTTATACAGTGGAACGTGTTCCTCAGGGACATTAAATCCTTCCACTAGTATATGACCAGGGAAAATTATTTCATGAGGAGGATTATACGCCGAACCAGCATGAGGAAACTCGAGAAAAGCCCACTTGGCAAGAGCATCCGTACCGGCAATGTCGATATCCTCAGAGACTGGTGTTTCCCTGATAACAATCTGAAAGAAAGATTCAAAGCAAGCAGAAGTTTAATAATATGTTTCAAGCTATATGTTAAAAGCTTAACATAGAGAGGATAATCAAATTTACCTCGGTATTGGGAGGATTTTCGTCAGCAACGTTGTCAAAGTCCTTGTTAAGGTTGTAACCCGCACTTAACCTTTCACCAGCAAAGTAGGTGTCATTCATTGCTTCTTTATCTCCAGAAGGCTGCAAGAGCAAACGAGATGAGAATAAAGTATTAAATATTCTATTTTGAATTGAAGAATTTGACAAGAGGTAACCTGTGTCACAGAAGACTTAGGGTCTGTGGAGCCTCCACTGTTATTCTTCTCAGCAATTATATCAGTGGATTTGGGCGGTGTATTCGGAGTCGATTCTTCAAACACTGGGCTTCGCTCTGAAGGAGCAAATGATGTAGGTGTAGAAAATGTCTTAGGGCTATTTAAGTATTTAAGAGAAGATTTGTATTCAGGAGGGTATCTATAAGAAGTGAAGCATGGCGACAGCGGTATCAGTCGGCGGTGTTCTCCTGCAAAGGAAGGGATGCTGAGAAGAATTACAATACAGCGATATGCATCAAGGTGGTATCAGCGGTATGGCTCCGACAAAAGCTGAATAAGTTGGTTGAGCATTCAATGCTAAGCAGAACGGTCGAATTGTCAGGTTGAATGGTTGACTCAGTGGAATCTGAGTCACCATTCTTATCCGATACGATGGAAGGATGCCGAAGTTATAAAGAGAAGGCGCTGAGATATTGAAGAAGCACAGCGGTAAGGCGGTGAGAAAGAAGACAAATAGTGTCAGAATAGTTTGTACTTATTAGCTGTATTCCATTTCTTGTAAGCGCCTATATAAGGCATTGTACGCCCACATTTGAAGGGGTTGGAAAAAGTGCATCCTAGGGTTTGATCTATAGAGAGGAAGAAGAATCCATTCATTTCTCTCCTTAGCTCAATCCTCTGTGAGAATCTTGAGGTTATTGTAAAGTGTTCATCCTTAGCAAGGTGAGAAGCAAGGATTCCATTAATAATATATACTTGAGGGTATCAGCTTACCTTCATATTTTGCTATGCTTATAGTTTAATGCTGAGTTCTGTTTCATATTTATGTTAAAGTGTTGATTGGGTTTTACCTTAAATATGCATGTTATGTTGTGTTTATGGTCTTAATTAGGGGTGTATTGGTAAAATCTCTACTTTGGGGATTTTACCAACTACATTTTGGCGCTAGAAGAGGTCTGAACCTGTGATTTTTCAAAAATTTTCTTCTTGTTTTCATGAAACGTAAGCTATTTTGTGTGGTAATGAGTTTTTTGTTAGCATTGGTTATACTGCTGTGTTTGATGGTTATTTAATCTTTCCATTTATGGAAACCATAAGTATGTTTATTGTTGTTCAAGGAGGCTGAACCTTAAAAAGCTCCTGTATTAGGAAGTGTTGAATGTTTTTAACATGATTAATGGTGTCTTAACAGCACATATGCTGCTGGTGGTTTTCAACCATAAATATACTTATAAACTTGTTAGATTTTCCCTTTTATAGAAGTCTATGAAAGCATTGCCGCTATTAGTTTTATAAAACCATGGAAAACCTCTCTGTTAAGGTGTGTTAGTCGCCATTAGTATGTTCATACTTGTGTTTAAAGTTAGAATTTCAACTTGTTTCTCTCTGATACGATTGAACATGTAATAAGGGTTTCCTGTTTAGGCGTTATAAAACTTTTTGCTTGTGTGATAAGTCTATATACGTCATTAGGGATTTAGGATGATGATAGGCTGTTATGTTGAACATGATTCTTGGTAGATGTCTCTTATTTTACACGTCATGGCGTGATTTTTGGATTAAAATGTTATAAAAAGTCATTAACAAAATCTCAATACCGTACAGATTTTGATCTTGGATATGGGTATGGTTAGCAAACTTTGGTGTTTTTAGGGTTTCAACAAGTTTTCAAAATCTAGGGTTTTTCCTTCCAACTGCCGACAAGATTAGGTCATACTCTGCAATTGTCGCTGCTGTAATTCTGAGCTATTTTGTTTGTTTCTTACTTTATCAGAAACCGTTCAACCACCTCCACTAACGAATTTGGCATTTGCTAACAGTCAAGCTAGCTTAATACTGTCAGGAAGTGCTTTTGTTGTTTTCTACACAGGATACCAAAATGGCGACTAAGCGGAAAGGAGGTACGGCGTCATCAAGTAAAGCTCCAAAGTTTCCTATACCCGCTCAGTCTGTACCCCTTCCAAATCGACATAACTTGAGAAGCTCAGCGGTACCACCGTTAGGTTTTGCACATGATTTTTTCTTGAGCGGTAATGCAAGTCAGCAGACAGCAACACCCCAGTCAGTGACACAGCAACAACAGTCAACAACGCCACAGCCGGCGATTCAGCAACAACAGTCAGTAGCGCCGACACCAGAACAACAGCAAACAGCAACAGCGCAGTCAGCGGTACCTCAACAACAGACAGCGGCTATTGGTCCTGTTCTGATACAAGACATAACACACTTGGATGGAATACCAGAAGAGGATGAGGAAGAAGAAGTCCCAGCGCAAAGTAAAGGAAAAGCAGTGGATGACGGCACCATCAAAGAAACAGCGATTCCCGGCGAAACGTCTCATGCAGTTGAAGGATTATCAAGAGTAGTAGGTGGCAACCTCAACTCTAATGGGTTACCATCGAGAGTAGACGGCAACACTTCAAAAGAAATAGGAGGTAGCAGTAGAATGGTAGCAGCTGTTGGAACATCAAGAACGGCGCCAATAACAGTGTCAGAAGGAAAATCCGCCAGCGCTACTGAAGAATTGCTAAAGAAGTTTTTTGAACAAAGCACCATAAATCAAGCTCAGATGCAGCTGCAGATGCAAAGGCAGATGGACATTATCCTTCAAAGAAATTTACAATTGGCTGAGCAGCATAGGCAGCTAATGGAAAGTCGAAGCAAAAGTCGCTCAACCCATACGGTGCACAAAGCTCAAAAGAGCAGATCTACAAGGCCAGAAGTGGCAGCATCTACAGTAAAAAAGGATGAAGGAAGTAAGAGGACTGGGAAATCTAATCGTGGCGAGGAAAGTTACGCCGACTCGGGAAAATTGGATGATATACAAGAATACGTCACAAAGAGGTTACGCCGTATGGAGAAGAAGATAGAAGAAGCCGCCGGTCAGCCAAAAGATGACAAGTTGAAGAAGGCAATTTTAGAGGCAAAAAAGACACCATTTGTAGATGAAATTACGTATGGGCACGTGTCCAGGAAGTTTAGTATGCCAACTTTCACATCAATCTTCGACGGTACAGGGGACCCAACCTTACACTTACAGTGTTACAGGAGAGATTTAACGGCTTGGACTGGCTCAGACCCAATAATGTGCATGTCATTTGCCGCTGCTCTGAAAGATGAAGCCTTGGCTTGGTTCGGTGGCCTAAGAGAAAAGTCAATTGAGAAATATACACAGTTAGAAGAAAAATTCATTGCAAATTATATACAAAACAAGAGAGTGCGCCCTGGGGCAGAAAAGTTGTTTAATAATAAGAAAAGACCCATGGAATCATGTAGAAGTTATATTATGAGGTGGAGAAAGCTGTGTAGTGAAGTGTGGTCGGCGGTATCCGATAAAGAAAAGATGCGAGCATTTATTAGTTCAATGGAAACAACAGATAAGATGTTTCAATCTTTATATTGGACTCCAGTAGCAGATATAGGAGAATTGAGGGCTAGGCAAAATGAATGGTTGATATATGAAGAAATGCAAGAAGAAGAAGAACGCCAGAAGAAGGAAAGAGCAAAGCATGCTCATTCTATTAACAATTTGTCGCCGGAGGAACAAGAAGAAGCAAGAAAAGAATGGATTAGAAAGGAGCACAAAAAACTTGAAGCAACAGCAGCAGCACCATCAGTGGCAGTTGTCCCACATCAGCAGCCACAAGAACGGCAACAATATCAGCAGAACAACAATCAGCAGTGGAATCAAGGAAAGAGAGATACTTACGCAGGTAGAGATGATCAAGACAATAGAGGAGGATATGATAATAGAGGTAGATACGCCAACAATGACAGAAGAAATTACGGCGACAATAGAGGGGGATACGATAACCGGCGACAAGGCAATGGTGATAGAAGATTCAACAATGACAATCGAAGATTCGGCGACAGAAAGCCAGGATACCCAGATTTCCAAGATGCCACACTACCAAAATTACGTGTCACTTATACGGATGCATTTGGGCAGATAGAGAGTTCAGCATCGAGGAATGAAATCCGTTATCCTTTTAATAGGGGAAATCCTGCGAATCCTATTTCCAATACCAGTCAATACTGCCAGTACCATCAATTCCATGGCCACACAACTGAAAACTGCACAGGAGTTCAGAGAGAGGTGCATAGATTCATCCGTATGGGAAGATTTCAAGATTTCCTAGAATTACCTCCAGCGCCACCATTGGAAGTTCAGCCAATCCAAGCTGTACAACCAAAGCCTGAAGTTTTTGAAGTTGAAGTTCAGCGTGACTTGAAAGAGTTAAATTGTTTCTCTATTGTGCATTCAACAATTAGTAGGGATGAATTCCATAACAATGTAATGTCAAGAATTCACAAGAGGGATAGTAGTGGCAAAGAGATCTTTAGTGTCGCCGTCAAAAGCAGCCCACTATTAGAATGGATGAAAAAACCAGTCAGTTTTTCGGCGGTAGAACTATCACCTGAGGCAAGAAGTCACTTGAATCCATTGGTCCTTACCATCCAAATAGGAAAATTTAAGGTTCCAAGAGTGCTGGTAGATCCAGGAAGCTCTGTTGATATTCTCTTCAATTCAGCGTATCAGGCCATGGATTCCAAAGAAGAACCGGTAGAATCATTAGTTCCTTCTTCATACAGCATTTATGGATTTAATGGGATAGCGTCCAAGCCTAAAGGAGAAGTGAAAATGAAGGTTGTTACGTGCAAGACGTTGATTATGGATACTACCTTCTGTGTTGTGGAGGTAGATTCGCCGTATGCAGCAATTCTTGGCAGGCCATGGTTACATAGCATCAAGGGAGTGCCTTCGACCTATCATCAGCGGTTGCGATTTCCAACTCCAGAAGGGGTAGCTGAGTATATTGGCGACTCATCTACAGCAAAGGCATGCAATGAAGTAGACGTCAAGATGCGTGAAACTCGAAAGGCAAGGATAATTGAGAAAAAGAAGCAGACCAAAGAAGCAACTAAGACTAAGGAAATAGCTGCATTAGTCGCCGATCCCAACAAATACATTCTTTCTGTGAAGGAGGGCGACTCAGCAACAAGTCCTTCAGCGGCACCTTTGTAGCAATTAAAGGAACCTTCGCCTATAGGTGAGCCGGATTTGCACTTCACAGCGGTAGAGCCTACAAGGGAAATCAACATAGGTGAAGAAGATGCTCCTAAGATAGTAAAAATTGGTACCTTATTAAATGAAGAAGAATCTCGGCAGCTAGAGACTTTGCTAAAGGAATATGTGGATGTTTTTGCTTGGGGCATGAATGAGATGCCTGATATTGATCCAGAAACTGCATGCCATAAGTTGGATATAGATCCAAGGATCAGACCATTCAAACAGCGTCCAAGGAAGTTGGCACCAGCGTACAAGGAGGCGGTGGAAGCAGAAATTGACAAGATGAAGGCGTCAGGAATCATTAGACCAGTTCAATATCCAGAATGGATAGCTAATATGGTGGTGGTTCCTAAGAAGAATAAAGGGGTAAGAATTTGCATTGATTTCAGCGACTTGAATAGGGCGTGTCCCAAGAACAACTTTCCATTACCAAGCATAGATCAGACTGTCGATGCCACTTCTGGGCATGAATTACTATCTTTCATGGACGGCTATTCTGGGTATAACCAGATACCGCTGGCAGAAGAAGATCAACGACACACAGCTTTCTTCTCTACTAAAGGTTTATTTTGTTACACAAGAATGCCATTTGGTCTTAAGAATGCTGGTGCTACATACCAAAAGATGGCCCAAGATATGTTCGAAAAATGGATAGGTAAAACTATGGAGGTTTATGTTGATGATATGTTGGTCAAGAGCAAGAAAAAGAAGAATCACGTGCAAGACTTGAAGGAAATTTTTGATCACATGAGAGTAACCAAGTTGAAGATCAACCCAGCAAAGTGCGTATTCGGCGTCACATCTGGAAAGTTTTTGGGTTGTGTTGTCACAAAAAAGGGAGTAGAGGCAGACCAAGCAAAAGTCAAAGCCATTTTGGAAATGCCTTCGCCGGTAACCCTGAAAGATGTTATGCGCTTAAACGGCATATTAGCGTCTCTTAACAGATTTATATCTCGATTCTCTGACAAGTGCAAATTATTTTTCCAAATGCTGAAGAAAGGAGAGAAGTTAAATTGGACAAAGGATCATGAGGATGCCTTCCAGGGAATAAAGAAGTACTTAGCTACCTTGCCAGCCATTCAGCCGCCGGAACACGGAGAAGAATTGAGAGTCTACTTAGCGGCCACATCATCAGCGGTTAGTGCAGTTTTAGTACGGACAAAAGGAGGAGAGACACCAATCTACTATATCAGTCGAACTCTACAGCCCGCTGAGAAAAATTATACGAAGATAGATCAATTAATATTAGCTTTGGTTTTCGCCACTAGCAGACTTCGTCCATATTTTCATGCTCATCCCATAACGGTACTCACCAAAACTCCCATTGAAGCCATTCTTTATAGTTCTCAAAGAGCATGACGTATTGCAAAGTGGAATGCTCAGATAGATCAGTACGGCGTCAAATATGAAATAAGGACAGCTCAAAGGTCACATGTTATCGCCGACTTCTTGGCAGATTTTCCCATAGAAGAAGAAGCTGAAGACATCCCATTCATGGAGAGGGAAGACCCAGATGAAGGAGTCCCAGACTTGCTGAAAAGAGATCCAAATCAGTGGGAAGTATACGTTGATGGCTCAGCTAATAAAGAGGGCAAAGGAATTGTCATAGTCTTTATCTCACCAAAAGGTTCAAGGATAGTCCACTCATTCAGATTAGAGTTCCCAGCTACAAACAATGAGGCAGAATACGAAGCGGTAATACACGCTATGAGACTTATAATCGAGATGGACATCAGCAACATCCGCTTAACCAGTGATTCCCAGCTGGTCATTCGACAGATCTTAGGCAGATATGAAGCACATGATAGCTCACTAAAGCAATATTTACAACTGGCAAGAGAATACGCTAACAAGATTACCGGCATTGAATTTAGACACATATGTAGAAATGATAACAGACATGCTGACGCATTAGCATTTATCTCCTCTATGATGGCGGATCCAGATGTACCGGCAATAGCAATTGAAAGGTTAAAGATGTCATCAATAGAAGGAAGAAGGCAGCAGGAAGTTCTGGCGGTAGACATTGAAGAATCAGCAGAAACAGATTGGAGGGTTCCTATCAGGTATTACTTGGAGCATCTCACCACTCCTGGAAACAAGCTGTTAGCGCATAAAGTCATCAGCAGATCAAGAAACTATGAGTTAAGAGACGGCGTCTTATACAGAAGATCATTTGCTGGGCCACTATTACGATGTGTATCACGAGATGAAGGAAAGAAGCTGCTGAAGGAAATTCATGAAGGAGACTGCGGAAATCACAGCGGGCAGAGAGCGCTGGCTCTAAAAGTAAAGATGCAAGGTTATTACTGGCCTTGGATGAATGGCGATTCTGCTGAGTATGCTAAGCGGTGTAGGAACTGTCAGCTGTATGCAAATAAAATAAAAGCGCCAGCAGTCTCGTTAAATTCAGTATTAAGCCCTTGGCCCTTTGCCAAGTGGGGGATTGACATCATTGGGCCGCTGACACCAGGATCGGGACAACGGAAATATATCATTGTGGCAACAGATTATTTTACCAAATGGTGTGAAGCCAAGGCACTTAGACAAAGAACAGGAAAAGAGGTATTTACATTCATATGGGAAAATATATTCTGTCGTTTTGGTGTCCCGGCGGAAATCTGCACTGACAATGGGAAAGAATTGGTCGGCGAAAACATTGAAAACCTGCTGGCGACATATGGAGTTAAACTGGGAAAATCCACTCCTATCTATCCTCAAAACAACGGGCAGGCGGAGGCTACCAATAAAACAATAGGAATGGGATTGAAAAAGAGAGTTGAAGGGCACAAGAAGGCGTGGTGTGAGCATCTTCACAACGTCCTATGGTCTTACAGAACTACAATTCGAGAAGCAACTGGAGCATCTCCCTTTCTGCTTACATTTGGTGCTGAGGCAGTGCTTCCATCAGAAGTTATATTGCCAACGACAAAACACGAAGCTTGGGAGAAGAATCTCAATACAGATTTAATCTTGGCAAAACTAGACGACCTGGAAGAACAGCGACTCATTGCTTTGACTCATATGGAGAATTACCACCGTCGTCTAGCCAGGGAGTATAATAAGCGTGTAGTAAAAAGAGATTATCAGCCTGGCGACCTCGTATTAAGAGAGATACCGCCGTATCAGAAGAAGAAAGGATGTAAGAAGCTGGGGCCTACTTGGGAAGGCCCTTATGTCATCAAGCGTGTAGCGGGTAGTGGAGCTTATGTGTTAGTTGATGAGCATGGAAAAGAACTTGAGCATCCATGGAATGCCAAGTTTATCAAGAGATTCTATCCATAAGAGTACATGTAAAAATCCGAAGTCTTGGGCGGGCATAATACCCAAGAAATCTTATTAAGCTTTTGTAATCTGCAGCAAATAAGATCCGGGGACGTAGGTTTGCTTTATGCGCTGAACCTCGTTAACAAATTACTGTGTCGTTTTAATTATTCGTGTACGGCGACAAATATGCTGAGGCAAATATGCCAAACAAAAATTTACAAGGCTCAATAGCCATATACTGAGGCAAATTTGCCAAACAAAAATTTACAAGGTTCAATAGCCATAT
>JAJJMA010045670.1:0-16230 GCA_023529015.1 Papaver nudicaule
AATACATAGCTTTTTCCATTACTTCGGTAGTGATGCAAAGTTATGTCCTGTTACAAAAGTTATGGTTTTTCTCACGATCAAGAAACTTTTGATTATATGGTTTTTAGGGTTTTCACAAACTCGAAATCATATACTCTTTTCCCAAAAATTGGCCAAGGAAAAGATATTGTAAACAAAGAAAACTGTATACATTAAATTGTTTGTCTCTGTAGTTGTTCTTTATTGAATAACACCACATGAGGGAGAGTTCTTAATTGAGATTGCGCTTAATAATAAATCTTTTTGGGGAGCGTGGATGTCGAATATTAGGAGAAAAGTGTATCTATATTTCTCCAAAGATGAATCAACTTAGAAATCCTCGTTCTAATTTCCTAGTTATGTCATCTTAAACTTGATATGCGAGTACATCCTTGAATTGACTATCTCTATAGGCTTGAAACCCTAAGTCTCAACTAGTTTGTCATATTTTTGTGACAAATAGGGGGAGAATACATATGATTTCTTGTTCTTGTGGTTCATAACCATAGGGGGAGAACACCGTATTGCTTACTTATGTACTTTCTCGAAAGTATCAAGTAAGGGGGAGTAAATATTGGGCTTCATACCAAACTGGCAAAAAGAGGTATAAAGATTAAGGGGGAGCTTCGTATCAAGAATGAGTAGAATCACTTTATAAGTTTTGGTACACAGACTTTAAAGTTGCTCTGATTCTTACTCTTTGCACAAACAACATGTGGGATTAGCATATTAACCCATGTAAGCTTGAGCGTACCTTTGTGGTTGTTTGAGATGCATATGTTGTGGTGCTATCTAAAGGAGTTAAACGAACACATCAAGACTTAAAGGAGAAGTTGAAGAATTCAAGAAATCAAGATACATATGGGTTAGATCTTTATTGTGTATCTTTTGAATCCATATGTAAATTGGTTTTGTCACTAAAATTGATAAAGGGGGAGATTGTTAGGGTATTGTCCGGTCAAACCCACTAGCGTTGGTATGTCAAGCTGGTTGTCAGTTTTAGGTATCAAAACACAATTCTTGATTTAGCCTACTAGAGTTTAGATTTCGGAATTGGGATATAGACAAAGTAGTAGAGACCCTGAAGACGAAGACAATGATTATAAAGAAGACATCAAATATTATTCATCGAAAAAAAGTTAGTAGGAGTTATGACTTTTATGAAAATTCTTCTATTCTACTTATTCTATATTTTGAAATAGTCGGTTACTTTAGTAGTGATATAACGACTGAGATTTTGTATTCTTGTCTACATAACCATGAGTTATGTTAGTATTTGTTCCCACAATACTAAGGTTACAAGATGCATGAGATAGATTCGATACCCTTTCTAGTGCATTGGTTTGCTTGCAAATAAAATGTAGGAAACTGATGAATCTAAAGGAGTACTCTAGACGAGTCCAGTGGATTATAGTTGAGGGCGTAATAACACGTCTAAAGCGGATCCAGTTAAATCCTAATATGGAAAACGGCGGTTCACGAACCGGTTCGTGAACAGGGTCTCCGAAATTTTCTTCTGAGTCCCAAAACGTCAATATGTACACGTGCATGTACGTGAAACACATATTCGATGAATTTTGCCGGAATCCAGTTGGACGGTGAATATTCTGCGGGATTTCACACGGGTTAAACTTTTGACTCCTTTATCTCTTAGTTGGACTAGTGCTTATCAGAATATCTTTTGTGGTCCATCTAACGAATCTTAATGTGTCAATAAGATAAAGATTATCTCTGGTCTGTTGGATACATATCTTAAAGTGTTTTTGAGCTAACAAAACGCTTGGCAGATAAATGTTTACAGATTTCCAATTGAGATAAATCTAGGGTTTCTTTGTGTGCAAGCCAAGTAACGGGTTCGTTTACACGGGCACTTGCTAACTTGTAGGTTAAGAAACTAGTTGCTTTATTCCTAAGCAACCTATCTTATTGAGTGCTATAAATAGAGGGTTAAAGAACAAAAACCCCAAACATCAAGCATACGTGAAGTTTCTATGTAGAATTGATCGTAAACTCTTTGCACTTCAGTGTAAGCTTGTTGTGGTATAGTCATCCTCTATTAGGTAGCAGCTCCTCTGTGGGATTTACCTAATGACTATAAAGACTTCTCTTGAGAGTTGGGAAGCACAGGTAGGAGATAACGTACATATGTGGTTGTTATGGGATTAACCTGTAACCTTGGTAACCTGATCACGTTCTTGTCTATTCTACGGTCCTTCTATTTTGCAATAAGGCCATTCAAGAACTGATACGTTACACACAAGGTTGAAAGGATGCAACGCACAACTGCACTCGGTGTTGTAAGACCTAGTTAGCTCCAGTTGTATAAGTTTCCTAAGTGATTTTTTTTTTACAACTGAGGTAGAGACAAGTTGGGCATAGTTTACACAGTTTACTTGTCAGCCCCTGCTTGTAAGTAGATTTCCGTATGACCTGGAGCAATCCGAAGGAAGTCACTTTGTGTATGTCAAACTTAATTAAGGTTGCAAAGGCGGTATTATTGACACAAGCCTTTAACAACGGTTAAAACAACTCCTAGGACTGTAAAGGACATCATCTAGGGGAATCAAGTGCATGACGATCTGTGGGGCATCTAGAGATGTAAGGAGTACGACAATAGCCAATTCGCTTAGAGGTCTTGAGTTGGTCTCAGCTACATCCCAGACCGAAGTCTTATAGTAGGCTAGTGTTTGTAGACAGTTAGTATTGTGTGGTGTTCAATCTGGATGAGGTCCCGAGGTTTTTCTATAGGTGGTAGTTTCCTCGTTAAAAAAATCTCCGGTGTCTTGTGTGCTTTACTTTCCGCATTATATTCTCTGGTTATATAATTAAAGCAAACACAAGAAGTACGTTATTAATAAACGTCGAGTTGGTCCATAATCCATCCAGGGGATTTTCCAAGATTTATCTTGGGTTGGACCGATCACTTGTGATCCCACTCCGGTTATCAGATTTGAATATTGATTTAGGAGATCGTCCATATCTTACCATGAGACTCACGAGCCCAAACGAAAAATTGGTTGTATTTTGGTACCCCTGCTTTTTCACAAATTCTGAATCAGAAATTTTTACTAATTGTCTGGTTTCGTAGAATTGATTTTAATCTATCATCGCAACCCTAATCGATTCCAATAAATTTTAACAGTTCAACTCGCCTTTTCTTCAAAATCCCGACGCATTGCAGAAAAAGAACTCCCTATAATTGCAAACAACATGTATATTAATTTTTGATTCGGGTTTCATGATTTAGTTTAAGTAGTGTTACTGTCATCTTTGCGATCTGATCATGTCCAAGCAACATTACAAAGCTAAAGTCCCTATGGAGGTTTCATATTAAATTTTAGTGTGACTAGACATGAAGACCATCACCAAGGAAAACAATTCATTTTTTTTTTATTTGTTCTTTTTTTTGTGAGGAAATTATTAACAATGGATTTATTGTAGATTTTTAGGCTATATGCGTCAAAAGATTGGCTTAGAGGAAGCCAAAATTGAATTTTTTTGCACTCAACTTTATGAAATCAATTGGACGACAATGGCTGGACTTAGTGTTTGTCTTTCTGACATCCATTTTTTCTACTCGTAAATTATTTCTATTTATTGTTCTTGCAAGCTTGTTTATTCATTCTTTGCTTCTTGGGCATTCTGTTTTATAGGCAATTGGTATTCTGTTTATTCATTTTTTTTGCTTTTTGAACCAATTTTATTTAATTTAAAAGCAAGTAAAAATATAAATTAATTAAAATCACTAAATCTTCATTCAGTTGTTGGGTGTTGGAACATGATAATCCACCAAAAAGGGGTTGTCTCTGTTGAGCAGTGTAAGGATGTTGAAACAAGGATGGAATCCAAAACCTTTGCCTTAAGATGTATGTCATACCAATAGAATTCTTGGACCTGCATTTCACAAACAAAAAAGTCATTCAGACTCAAATAAGTTATAAAATTAAGGAATCTAATAACAAGCTTCGAATGTTTTCTTACCACTCCTTGTCAGTTTTACCATTAAGTATCGCTCGCTTGATTCTCATTACTAAAGCTACAAATCAGATGTTATTTTTTTTAAGTGTATTAAAATGATACAACAAGCCATGAATATCACGCAGGTTCGGGACCCAGTTTCTGTGCGAACGTTATAAATTCCTCTGCCAAAGATTTTGCAGGTCTTTCACATCATTGATTTGATCGAGTGTAACCAATACAAAAGTTGAACAAAGTGTTGAATCATCTTCAATAGCATATACACGAACTCGAACAACCATTTTCAAGAGATTAGCGCGGGTGTTTGTGCAAAAATGTTTTACACGAACACTCCTCAATGAAATACTCTGGCTTCCTTCTTCTTCTTCTCCATGAAATAGGTGGGGGTACCTGCAGAAAACCCTCCGACGATCAAGTCAGCAAATAGGTTTTTCACAGGAGTTTTTAGGGTTAGATTGCATACCTTTTAGGGTTTATGTCCACTTGTATTTATACAAGAAGAACCCTAGTTTTCAATAACCATATGAGGTTATACAGATATGGGTATTGAGGCCCAGAGGCCTTTAGTAGGCCGGGTTACTGTCCGTTGCCCGTTGGTCTGGAGTAATCGACTAGCCGTTATCTGCATCCGTTACACTTTAGTTGGACTTGACCGTGGTCACCGGCAGTAAGTTTACTACAAATAGGAGCCAAATATACTATCAAGTCTGGGCTTGTGTTTTATTTTATTGGGTACACACATCGCCCCCTCTTAACCTCCAACTTGTTGTGGGGTTAAGAAGTTTGATTCCCCTTCAGCAATTGGCAAACAGCGTAACTCGCCCCCGAGCGTGAATTATCGTTGTTGAATTGGAACATAACTCAACCCCCGTTGTACTCGCCCTCGAGGCTTTGTTCCATGTGCTGGACTTGTGATGTTGTTAGGGTTGGAAGGTTGCCTGTGTTGAATATGATTCTTTCGACCACCAACTGATGCTAGGCTAGTAGTTGAGAATGGATATTTAGTCTCCCCACCAATTGTGTAAGCACAGAACATGTCGCCCCCGTTAGAAACAGCTATAGCTGGCCTGGAGTATGTTGTACCTTCAGTGGCAGCGAGAGATTTAATGTCGCTTGTGCATGTGGTGTAGATACTGTTGTCGTGTCTCTAATATACGGATTTGCAGGATTTTTACCCTATCTCATATATAGCTCGTCCATATGCTTCTTGGTTGGATGAAAATAGTGGCCCTCAATGCCGGTGTAGGGGCTCTCTTTTGATTAACAAAATTAGGATTCCCCCCTTGCCTCGAGCCTGTACGTACTTGAAAAGCTTGATTAATCTTTCTGTTATATCTGCTATGAACTCTCGCTGTTGCGTGAGCGTCCTGACATTTGCAGAGACTCTGCGTCTAGAATTGTTGAAGTTAACTCTATCTTTAACTTGTCGTTTACTCGAATGTCTCATCGAATCGGTCAAAAAAAAGATCCCGGAATCAAGACACTTG
The DNA here is from genome assembly GCA_023529015.1 of Papaver nudicaule. NCBI lineage: Eukaryota > Viridiplantae > Streptophyta > Magnoliopsida > Ranunculales > Papaveraceae > Papaver > Papaver nudicaule. Next base: position 5,484 of record JAJJMA010045670.1, read on the forward strand.
CAGGTTTAGAAAAATTGCAGGTTTAGAAGTCATGAGCGAGCAATCTGGATCGAATCAGAGATTGTCTGCAGCCGTCAAAGAAATCAACATGCTCCGTCCGATGGTATAGGCACTAAAATATTTCAAGCTGATTTCTGAAGACATAATCTCCCTAACCTCAGCTTCGTATTCCTGAGTTGTGGTCAGGAGTAACATTGCTACAAGCCTTGTAGTACAAGGATCGTTTGTTGTAGTACTCTCCAGGTTATCAGACTTTCTCCAGGTTAAGTGAGTCGGTGAAGGCCAGCCATGTAATGGATAGTTTGGCACGATACTCCTTTAAGCCTCCGTTAATTTGTATACGGCACGTTTGCATATGTCCTTGTGCTGTTCATGTCAGCATAGCCAAGCTAGAATGCGCGATCTGGTTCCAGCTTCTTATAGCAGATAGTGGTGCCCCCACTATCATAAGAGTAAAACCAATGCAGGTACTCGGTTATCCAGTGACTTTACTTGCTCATGTGCCGCTTGTAATCACCTTGGGGTGAAACTTCTATGCCCGTTTCTCAAGCGAAACTTTTAGACCACGAACAATCAGCGATCCCGCGAGTAAAGTGTTCATAAAGATCCCTTATTGAGGGTGAGCATACAACTTCCCTTAACTAGCTTCAAAGTTTCTTTACCACATTATGAAGTGGGAGTGATCATCACCATGGTATCGTAAATGTCTTGGGGTTACTTTCCCATGTACAGGTTCATCCTTTGGATACCTGGAAGATTGAAGGTCACAAAAGTTAACAGCAGTTCAACCACCAGAATTGGCTGATGAGTAGACAGGTATTCCAACTATATGGCTCGACTGAGTTCGGCTATCTCCTGATCGAGTCCTGACAACAATAAGTTTTGATGGATCTTGTCGATTTTAGTAGTGTATTTTTGCACCTTTCAATCACTTGTTGTAGGATTATAAGAAATTCGTCATTTTAGCCGTGATTGCTGGTGAGTGAGAACTGCATTATACGAGGTGCTACGTAACTTGACCCAATGCTTACTGTTTGGAGTGTTTGCGCAGCTCGCCCCCAAGGAATTATTGTTTACGCCGAGGTGATACGTTTCTCTTTCATGTGGTCTGCTGCCTTTCATCTTTTCACATCAAATGTCTGAGCAATTAACATACAACTTGATGGAATGACCATATCATGTTTCTTGTTTGACCCTTGTACACGGAAAACGTGTGTTCTTGAGATGATGCTTTGGATGCTTTCAAAGTGTACGAAGAAGACCAGTATTGTGTAGACACACCGTTAACCACTAATAATGCTTCACCATTCTCTAACTCGGAGCTCAGTCTAATCCGACAAGACAAGCAAGCAGAAAACAAGAGGGAAATTTTTGACTTCGCTTCACACCTCGTTCAAAGAGGATTGTCCCAGCTTGTTAAAGGTAGCGGCTCTCATGAAGGATCGGCGTTGGTGAATAGAGCTTTAATCATGTAGACAATACCAATCCGGGCGTCCGCCACCACAGAAATCTGGTCTTATGTGTAGTTTTCCTGATTTCTTTTGGCTCAAGAAAAACATGGAAAGGATTTCAGTCTGGTGAATCATACGCCTTAATCTCTCTAATTTGTAATGCATTGCACACAGCTGCCTCAGTGCTAAGACTATTACACATATGTTATTGCGACCACGACAGCATTGTGCCCTTTGCTTTGTACGCTACTCCATATCATAGTCCATTTATCAGAATGGTAAAGTTATGGCCACCGATAGTCAAAATTTGTAGCTTCATTAACCTTCAATTTGAATCCACGACGTTGCTGAGTTATCAGGTGATTATTTTTGCCTTATGCACGGGTATGCAAGCATCTGCTATACACTGCAATGCTTCTTTTTTTTTTCTTTTTCGAACTGTTGGTATACTTGCACATCCAGCTTTTTATATGCACGTCATCATTTGATCATTTGCATACTCAATCTTCAAAGTTTTCGCCCAAGTGCTCCTTTGCCATGAACAAACTAATTAAATACTAACGCAATGTAGTTATTCCTATATAGCATCTCCCGCAGATCCTCATTTGCTGCGTATACCTTCGAAGAATGTTATGCACCTGTGAAAACAGCATAAATTAATCTATTTCTTCCAGTTGATTCCACCTGTAACTTGAAACATGTAATCTCGATCTTTCTATATATATCCCGCGCTTGTCGAAAAATGCTCTCTAAAACTTTTAGGCTTTGATGATTATTACGAACATAGCTTTTTGAACTGACGCATTACAAGCATTTCCCTCATTGTCTTGCATTCGAGAACAAGGATTTCAATCATACTGGTTTGATAAGTTCAATAGATTCAAGGTGCTCAGAACAAGGTCCATGCACTCTTGAACTCGTAATGTTAGAGTAAGTCCCATGCATTCTTGAACAAGGTTCTGCAATTCGTCCAGTTGAGAGCCTAATAAATGCTTGATATCAGAAAGTATGATCTATGTTCATGAGCACGGTTAGGCCTTACGAAAAATCTCAAATCCTACCACGTACTAGAAATTGCATAGGACTAGAATCACTACTGTTCTTAGGCACACGTAGGGCTTCGAAAGTCTCAAAGCATATTGTTGGAACTCGTGCAAGACCAAGGTCACTACTGTTCTCTAACACAAGTAGAAGGGTTGGCGCCCCCACTAGCATATATGAGGAGCATCCTCGTTTGTGCTAGTAAGCTTATTGATCCTGTATGACAATCCTCCCTGGACAGATGGCGCAGGTGATCCACCTTTAAGTTCTTTCACTGAACTTCTTTTGTAAGAGCAGTGTTGTAGAAAGATACGGTGAGGGAGAGTATAAGGACATGCATATAGTAATATTTCAAAACTCTCCTATTTTTCGCCCTCACTTGCGTTTCCTTCTGAGTAGCTATAACGAATTATCCTCGTACATTCTGGTACTTTTATGAACGTAATGTTCGCCAAGTAATCATTTCAAAATGATGACAATTAATGCGGCTTGCACTATTAGAAGAGAGAATTGGGAGCCGTCTAGGAGCGACAATGCTCAATCTGATGTTCACTGTTCATTCTGTAGCTCATCACTCGTGTGAGGAAAAACTAGAGTCTGATATGCTCCGTATTAATTTCTCTTCGACCTTGTGTGAGATTAAGCTTTGTACTGCTTTAATTACATCACGACAGGGTGAGACTTTAGTGCTCGCTGCTTAGTCAAGGCTTTAGACCACGAACAATCAACAATCTTCGAAGAAAAACTTCATAGATGATGCCTGATTGGCCTCGATTGTATTATTAGGAAAAGGTGTAGCTATTTCTTAATATGGTCTATGCGAGTAGATACGACTACTATGGACCATTTGCCTAGAATTTTACATCCATAGCGGACATACAACGACGCACAGGATTAATTCCATAATCACCAAATTTTCACCCGCAGTGACATCTACGTACGGGTAAATAAGGTGGTATATTCAGGCTGAGAAATGGTTGTGACAGATGGTAACACGCAGACTGCAGGCGATACTAAACAAGATGCAATCACAAATATGAAGTTGTGCCGAATAGAAGAAGCCAACAAAGGTACCTATCTTCGATATTGTGGTTGGAGCCGTCGTTTCCTTAAAGATTTGAGACCAAATCCCAACTGATGGACTCTTCTTAGACGGGCATTCCTTTCGTTCAAACGAATTCTTTGTAGTTACTGGCAGAAAAGTGGGTAACATGTATAATTACATGCTTGTTACTTCCGAAGAAATGACACTAGTTGGGGCGCAACAATGAGTACCATAACCCGTGATTCATATGAAAGGTTTCCTTTACACGAGTGACTTAACACACTGGCATCCTATATATGAAAGACTGGTTTGATGATGGCATTGTTTGTTTGTTGTTGGTGCGATACATACCCCACCAGTGATGCGAAAAAAGATTCACCAAAATGTTTCTTTGCAGGTTACAGACATCATACGGATGTGAGTTAAGCAGTGCGGACCAGCATTTCTACTACTTGAGCAGGGTTTATATTCTTTCTTGACAGTTCAGCCAATACGACAATTAATCTTCTAATCTCATGTGACCCCCTTGAAAACGCAGATTAAGAGTGTTGTTTTCGAGTCTTTTTTCATGACAACAAGCTAACCGAGCAAGTTTCTTACTGTGATCAAGGTATATATTTATATGTATTATGTATACCCAGGATTACACAATAAAGAAGTTGTGCTTTATAGTACTGTAGTCGCCCCCACTAGCATATGCACGGAAGTCGATGTTAGACGCCTGTATATGCTGGCAATTTTTGTTATACACCAATCTCTTTTGGAGGCGAGGCTTCAGTTTCTTGGTAGTTGGTAGTTGGTAGGAAGAAACTATTGTTTAGGCGAGACTTTAAACTATAAATAATCACCAATCTCTTAGGCTATAATTTTTTTTGGCTGAATAGCTTTGGATGTATTGGAAGGAATTCTATGTGAGTAGATACCATAGGCCCCCTGCACAGAGTTTTACTTTCACCGCTGATATATAAATGTATAGTTTTGACCTTGATTTCACCGCAATTTTGGTTCGTACAGCTGGTGTCAAGCTCCATAACTCGAACTAAAATGCTTTCCCATACTATAATTATTTGTTAATATTCCAATCTTTTGGAATTTCAGTTCCTTGATGCTGTAATGTCGTAATACTGCAGTAGGATGCTACGCACTCCATGCCTTCTAATTTCGTACTGCTGCAGTAATCCACTTGATCCAATTCCTGTGTATCTTATATGCTAGCATCTAAAAGTGTTAGGCTGCTTAGCATTCAGATAGTCCGGAAACAATTTGTTGATGTCGCACAAGTGCTGTTACCTTACATCATTTTTAAACCTTTAGTGGTAACACATCACTCAACAAGCTTGATTACTCTTGCTCATATTTCCCGATGCCTTTATTTCATGGAGTATGGCATATTCATATACTTATTTGATAGAAGTGAATTTCTTTTCTTTATCTAGTTTCTTTCAAAACATGTTTCTCAGTGGAGAATCTCCGATCTCCACTCACTCCTCGAATATTTTTTCCTTTTAAGCTGACTGTATAAGTCATCTTTGTATTTATGAGCTCTGTGGCTTCTAATTAACCGACGTACATAATTCCTTTCCAAGTGGTGTTGATGCCGATATGGAACGCGAAGCCATACATATAGAGCTGAAAATACTGAGTTTTCTGCAACAGTAAGAGTAACAAGAGTCAACTAACTCCAGTTCTCATGAATTATCTCCTCGTTGTACATGAGGGTCTTAGACCATCCTCTCCTTGATTTTGGTCACCAAATTTTCGCCCTCAGTAATCACCACGAGGTAAATGGTGCGACTTTAAAGCTGTAGATAATCACTAGGATTGATGCAATACTGTAATTGTGGAACTGCTAAAATAACGTATAGCGGAACACATGATGAGCAAAGCGTTAAACGTATAGCGGAACACCATGATGAGCAAAGCTTAGCAATATTAGTGCTTGATCGCACAATACAATTTGCTAGTTTGTGACAATGACATATATGAATAAAGCTTGTTGATGTCGATGCGACGATGCCGGTGTATTTGAACACCTTAACAAGGCTTTGATATGCTCACGACTAGGGTGAGGCTTATTTGTGAGGATCGAAGTAAGTGCTAGTATGTAAACACCTTGCATGACAATAATCAGTGAATGTCGACCACCATCAAGCTTTGTTGCCTGCCATGGTCCGACATTTATTTGCCGCCCTCATTAGCGTTAAGCTTATTAGGGAGTGAATTTGTGGCTTGCCGCCATGGCTTTTTAGCATATTTACACTGCAATTTAGAGTGCAACTAGATAACCTTTCAACTTATCCACTGCGATCTATGGGCATAGGTATGACTACTAAAGATCACTCGCGCGTAGTTTTGCTTCCATTGCTAGTGGCTCGCGTAGAAGAAATTATTGATTATTTTGCTATGTTTCCTGCTACTATAAACTCGCGTTGGTGCATGCAGTTCCAACTGCCTATAATTCGTACAGGTTTGTATTAATAGAACTCGCATAGGACCAGAGTCGCTACTGTTCATTGAGTGTGTATGGGACATTGAAACGTTTGAAAACTACTGCTAGAACTCGTGTAGGATCAGGGTCGCTACTGTCCGTGAGCACGCGTAGGAATGCTCAAATCCTATTGGTAGAACTCGAGTAGGACAAAGGTCTGGAGCACGCATAGGTTTGAATTAGTGCTGAGCTTTAGTATTCTTTCTGGCCCTCGATTTGCATACACAAGAAATGGATGGAGCAAGATTTCATTTGTGCTGATAACCAAGTATAGATTCTTGAAAATTCACCCTCCATAGCATGTGGTTGCGGAAAATCAAAAACCTCTTTTGGTTGTATATGTTGGTGAGATAGGGTTATAGGTCGGCAACACAACCTTCCTCCCTCGAGACGTTAAGAACCTTAACAAGGCTTTGATATGATTATTTGTGAGAGTCGAAGTAGAGGTGCTAGTTTGTAAACACCTTACGTAAATGTAGGCGAATGTCTGACCACCATTAAGTTCTGTTGCTTGCCATGGATAAACACCTATTTCTCGCCCCCACTAGCATTGAGCTTATGGAGTGAAATGGTGGGATATGGTCTGACTTCACAAAACTTTAATCAAAACATATCCTGCAATTCAGCTGATCGGTGGGGACAGTGCAGTTGCTGTCCAACCTCATAGTGTAGCATGTTTCTCAATTTCTCAATGAAATGTTAGGGTCTAGAACTTAGTCATGGAGGATTATTATTTGGATAACGCCAAGAGTGGGTGCTCCAGCTAATTCAAAAATAGATAAAATGGAAAATTGACCTAAATCAAATGAACGCAAATGGAGAAAGTAACATGACAATACCCAGGTTGTTAGAGATATAAGTGTGGCTACAAATAGAGTTAAAATTAACATATACAGCCACATCGAGAGATATGTTGGGCGATCATGTAAGAATAAATACTTATAAGATAATATAATAGAGACCAAAGCAGAGTGCTTGCGTCTCTTCTAGACGTAAGATGATATTCCCAGATAGGAGATGGTTATTGTTGGATCCGTCAGATTAGCTACCAGATTAGCTACCAAATGAATATACTCATTCTTAAGGCCAATAAAAGTTGATGAAATTATGGTTGAAAGCAATCATGCAATATTGACTTTGTTATTTTAAATGTCAGTATAAAGACATGAACCAAGATTATTTGGATACATATGTGTATGATCATATGTGTAAAATCATAAAATATATAGACAGGTGGAAAAGGATGTGCAAACCAGCATTGCCGTGATGAAGGAGAAGGAGGAGAAAAACTATGTGAGCAGGTCATATCGTTACTTCTTTCAATGAAGATCACCAACAATATGACTTTTTGATGCAGCAAGAACAAGGTCCCCTTAGTCGGCGCCAAAAGATGTTTGTGCAAAAATGTTTTACACGAACACTCCTCAATGAAATACGCTGGCTTCCTTCTTCTTCTTCTCCATGAAATAGGTGGGGGTACCTGCAAAAAACCCTTCGACGATCAAGTCAGCAAATAGGTTTTTCACAGGAGTTTTTAGGGTTAGATTGCATACCTTTTAGGGTTTATGTCCACTTGTATTTATATAAGAAGAACCCTAATTTTCAATAACCATATGAGGTTATACAGATATGGGTATTGAGGCCCAGAGGCCTTTAGTAGGCCGGGTTACTGTCCGTTGCCCGTTGGTCTGGAGTAATCGACTAGCCGTTATCTGCATCCGTTACACTTTAGTTGGACTTGATCGTGGTCACCGACAGTAAGTTTACTACAAATAGGAGCCAAATGCACTATCAAGTCTGGGCTTGTGTTTTATTTTATTGGGTACACACAGCGGGATTACAAAAAAATTAATTGTGATTAGAGCAAGCACTATGGTTCTCTATTTGGGGAGACTTCTCTATTGAATAGAGAAATGCAACTACTATGGTGCAAAATTTCTCTATTCAATAGAGAAATTGGTTGGCTTTGCTATTGCCTGCTACGGGTTCGTAGCAGGCAATAGCAATAGAGAAGCGAGGCGGAAATCCGATTTCCGCCCAAAAGTCATGCGGGAATTGGATTTCCGTCCCATAAATAATACCGTTTGACCTTTTTTTCCTTACACCCCCTCTACACCTCAACATCCAACCATCCATCTTTCTATTTTTTCATGACCGTCAGATCCCCAACGACTCTTTTTTCAAAATTCAAAAAAAATAGCCGTTGGGATCTCTTCTATATAAGAAAATCCTTTCTCTTTGACAAATCCACCCCAATCAATCTTGTTTCTATTGATTCTTTCTTTCTCCCTTCAAATTTTCAAATTTTTTCATCACCAAATCAAAATGGTGTTTAGGAAATTCACTCCTGAGGAAGATCTTGCCATTACCAATTGTTTTATTTTTGTATCATGCGATGGAACCGTTGGTGCCGCACAAAATGGATCTCAATTTTGGGGAAATTTTTTTGCATTTTTTAAGAGATGTACAGGAAATCCTAATGAAAGAGATGAACGTTCGATTCAAAATCGATGGCAAAATCACATTCGAAAAGAAGTTGTGGAGTATGTTGGAATTCTTGGCCGTATTTACCGACAACATAGAAGTGGCGCATCACATGAAGACTTGGTAAGCTATTAAATATTTCCCATAATGTTAGTCGTAATAGTTTTTAATTAGAAAGCATACTAACGTTTTTACTACTACTCTTCTTGTTTAGGTCCGAGAAGGTCGAGATCAATTTATGTATGCCAACAAAGCTCCATTCAAGTTTGATGCGTGCTACGAAGTTTTAAGAAAAACTCTCCCCGGATATGATTATGAATTAACTAATGAGCAAAATATTGGTGATCCAAGCCAAAACGGTCATGTTCCCGGTGAATTAGTTGATGGTGTCGAAATTCTACCTAATGGACAACGTTATTGGAAATACAAGGAGATGGCAAGACCAATTGGAATGAAAAAGGCTAAACAAGAAGAAAATGCAAGAAAAGATCGGGAAGCGGGAATCGTTAGGAATGGATCAAGTTTTTCAAGGGGTGCAAGTTCTTCAAGACCTATAAAGGTAGAAGAAGAAGAAGAAGAGAGTATTGAAATTGACGAAGAAGAAAAATCAATACTTGGGTATTACATGAAGATGCTAGCAAGAAAAGAAGAAAAGAAAAACAACTTTCAACAAGCCGCATTTGTGAATCTTGAAGAAAACAACCCAATGGATTTTTACCAATCCGAAGAGGAAGAAGAGACAATTATAATAGATATGGATGTTGCTAACATGGATCCGACTCAACAAGATTATTATCAAGAACGAAAAAGAAGAATTTTGAAGAAAAGGGGAAAGAGAGTTGGAGTCCAAACCATTTATGATTCGGACAATGATGAAGTAATCAACCTTGATTAGTATGTTTATGTTCCAAGTTTTATTAGTGTTAGTTTCAATTAGTATGTTTATGTTCCAAGTTTTATGTGTTAGTTTCAATTAGTATGTTTATGTTCGAAGTTTAATGAAAATGTGATTTGGGAAAAAATATCTTAATTGTTATTCCATACTTCAAGACCTAGATATACATACTTCAAAATATGATACTTCAAGACCATTGTAGATACCATTGTGTTTGAATAATGAAATAAGTGAGCAAAGGAACCATTGTGTTTGAGCAAAGGAACAATCTCCTGTGAAGAAACCAATTCTTTACGGAAATCCAATTCCCGCAAGAGACGGAAATCCAATTCCCGCCGAGAAAATCAACGGCTAGATCTCGCGATCTGCCAACGGATAGTCGATTACAGGCTTTGGATTAAGGAATTCAAACATGTAACGGCTATTTTTTTTGTTTTGTTGTGTTTTGGCTACTCCTATATAAGCAAACTTGGTTTTCTTCTTCTCAAATCACCTAAAAGCATCATATTGATTTACTTCTTCTCAAACCTACTTCAAATCATCATCATATTGATTTTCTTCTTCTTCTTCTTCTTCTTCTTCTTCTTCAATTCATCATCTTCTTCTTCAAAATGACCAAACATTATACCAAAACCGAAGATTTAGCTATTGTGAATGCATATATTAAGTATGAGAAGGGTGGAAATTGGAAAGGGAGTAGAAAAGAAACGTTTTGGCCACTTGTTCTTGATGAATTTGTTAGATTGATGGAAGGAAATCCTCACAAGCGAAAATGCGTTTCCTGTAGATTTAGTGCCATTAAGTGCGAGGTCGACAAATTTCTAAATGATTTAGAGGAGGTTCATACAAAAAATCCGGATATGGATTACAAGAACTTAGTAAGTTGTTTGCTCGACAAATTTCTAAATCATTTGAAATTGCTTTATACTAACTTCAAATTTGATTTTTGTAGTGTATGCTTGCAAGAGAAGAGTATTATAAGAGTGAAAAGAAGATCTTTGCATTTGGGGATGAGTACAAACTTCTACGCTCTCAATTGAGTGCATTTCGTCATCGAGGTGATAATTTCGACTTGGATGATGGTGATAGCTCTCAAAACTCCACTCCTTCTAACGCTCGGTCTCCTTTCAACCGTAATCCTAACCCAAACTTTTTTCAACAAGCCACCCCTCATCACCACACTTCATCCCATACTCAACAAGCCACCCCTCATCCCCACACTTCATCTCATACCCAATACTCCACCCCTCATCCCAACCCTCATTTCAACACTCATTTATATTCTACTCCACCTCCTATGACTTCCTCCCAATCTCCCTATATACCTCAAGCTAACTTTGAAT
>JAJJMA010045682.1:542-14672 GCA_023529015.1 Papaver nudicaule
TAGGTGTTGGCTGGTATAGACAACATGTTATAGCCAGATTTTTCGTGTTTTTGAGTTGAATTTTTGTGCATCCGGATTTTTTATTTTCATTTGCTCGAGTCTAGTACTACCCCAACTTGTTTGGGGTTGTTGTTGCTCGAGTCTAGTACTGATTATAGTATCATTAGTGAACTAGAGAGATTTGGCTTGTGGTGCAAATAGAAAGCTAAATTGTGTGTCAAGAAAGGGGCTGAAATTTGACTCTTTGGCTTGTTTTGTTACGCCTTGGAGATGAATGCAGCTCCCTATATTGATTAATCTTCCACCATTGTTGCTAGACGTATTACATATCTAGCTAAGAAAATGGAAGGTGAAACATTGTTTTATATTATCCATTTATTGCTGAGCTTTTGTAGAAGAAATAAAGAGTTAAAAACATGCACTTTTTTCTTCTTCTTTGGGAGTGTGTTTGTGTGTATCAAAGGACAAAAACACTGACTTTACAGCTACACTATGCCTTGCAAGTATAGCTGGGAACCAAATCATAGAATTTTGTTTTTCTTAACAGTTTTGTTTGAAGGCTCTTATCTGTCTTCGGCAGTAGCACCAAATAAACTTTTTTTTTTATTACTAGGACAAAACCCCTAGTTTATCTTCTGTCAGTTGTGTATTCATATGAATTTAAAGTTGTCTGGTCTCTGATTTGGAGCTAGATTGAGGATATTTCGATGGAAACAGTTAATTAGTTTTGAAGTTATTGCAGATTAGTTATGGTGGTGACATTAGGGTTTAGAGAGGTTGAAAGTCGATTTGTGTGCTGATTCTGGAAACAGGTTTAGGAAGTTTGATGTAATCACATCTGCTGGGTGAACCATGTCATCTTCAGGTACGAATAAGTTCTTAGCCACGTCGTCTGAGTTAATTTCAGATCTTCATCTGCTGGTACTCCAGAAGAAAAAAAATGTTGGAGAAAGTATAGGGTAAGTTTCTCTTTTGAACGCATGGCTGGTGAAGCGTGATTAGTCTGCGTCACCTATGCCTAATACATCGAACACAATATTGAGTTTGTAAAATATATAGAATTGTAGCGGCATTGTGGTATAAGTATGTGATAGACTTGTCTGGGAAGATAAATGGTCGTCTCGTTATCTTTGTCCATATTGATATAGTTACTGAGATGAGCATCTGTTAAGTGATCTTTTTCTGTTTATGTGTCTTTGTTGCCAGAATGACTCGTTTAGAGTTGGCTCATCTCCTTTTTGGTGCTAGATGGAGGAATCAAGATATACTGATGAAAACAATTGTTGTTTATTGGTCCAAGGAGTCCAGGACTACCTTAAATATTTAAGAATCTGACATGTTAACTGTTAAGGTCTAGCATGTCTTCCAGTTCCTTTTTGAGGCTGATGCAGACTAACTGTGCTTGTGAAATTAGGTTTAAAAGAGGATGCAAATCTAGTTGGTGTGCTGATTCTGTAATTAGCTCTGAAAGTTAAATGTAATGCATATCAGTATCTTTTTCACTCAATTTAGAGTTAGCTCATTTCCTTTTTGGTGAAAATACGAGTCTAGCTATTCTAGTGAACAGTGTATAGGTGTTGGCTGGTATAGACAACATGTTATAGCCAGATTTTTCGTGTTTTTGAGTTGAATTTTTGTGCATCCAAATTTTTTATTTTCATTTGCTCGAGTCTAGTACTGATTATAATAGCATTAGTAAACAAGGGAGAGTTCGCTTGTAGAGCAAATAGAAAGCTAAAATGTTTTAAAAAGGGGCTGAAATTTGACTCTTTGGCTTGTTTTGTTACACCTTAGAGATGAATGCAGCTCCCTATATTGATTAATCTTCCATCATTGTTGCTAGACGTATTACATATCTAGCTAAGAACATGGAAGATGAAACATTGATTTATATTATCCGTTTATTGCTGAGCTTATCTAGAAGAAAAAAAGAGTGCTCTAAGAACAAAAACACTGACTTTACAGCTACATTATGCCTTGCAAATATAGCTTGGAAACCATAGAATAAAGGCTCTTATCTGTTTTGTATGAAGGCTCTTATCGGTGTCTTTGGCAGTATCAACAAATAAACTTGGTTTTTTTTATGTAATGACAAAACCCCTAGTTTATTTACTGTCAACTGTGGTATTCATTCGAATTTAGAGTTGTCTTGTCTCTGTTTTGGAGCTAGATGGAGGATATATTGATGGAAACAATTGATCATGTTTGGAGTTATTGCAGATTAATTATGGTGTCAAAATTAGTTTAGAGAGGTTGAAAGTTGAGTTGTGTGCTGATTCTGTAAACAGGTTTAGGAAGTTTGATGTAATCATGTCATGTTTATCAGTCTTCTGAGTGAACCAAATCATCTTCAGGTAGGAATAAGATCTTAGCCTGTCAAGCTTGTGCTGTATGATGTCAGAATTAATTTTAGATCTTCATCTGTTGGGTTCTCATACTTATCCAGAAAAGAAAAGAAAATGTTGGAGAAAGTATTGAGGTAAGTTTCTCTTCTGAACGCATGGTTGGTGAAGCGTGATAAGTGTGCGTCACCTATGCTTAATACATCGAACACAATATTGAGTTTGTAAAATATAGAATTGTAGCAGCATTGTGGTATCAGTATGTGACAGAATTTTCTGGGAAGATAAATGGTCGTCTCCTTATCTTCGTCCATATAGCTTAGAACAGGGGTGTCACTGACTCACCAGCTGTTGCCATGAAAAATCTAAGATTTGAAAGTCACTCTTTGCGGAAACAAGCACATCTGAAGTGAGATGATAGACATTGTTCTTTCTAGTACATGTTGATTACACCTACCTGGTATGGGTCCATATTAATAAGAATAATTGTGTGTTGAAAGATGCAGGAGTAATAATTACAAGATCCTATCACCTAGCATTTATTCTCGACCCCTCATCACCAGCAACTCTTTCTTGGAAGGCACCATGTAAATACCAATCCAGTTAAGTGCATGGGTACTCACTGACCAATATCAGACCTAGCTAGCAGCTAGCCTTCGTTCCCTTCCATGATTAATCATGTTGGTCTTGCCATTCACTGCATGCATTAATTCCCCCTACTGGTCTCCTATCCTTTTCTTAATGATGTCTCAAATTTGATGAGTATGCTTGCTGGGCTGCTCTGAAATATCTCACCATTCAACATGCCCACTTTCCAATACTGGCTGTTTTAGGGGCCGGCAGAATTGTTAGAGAAGCCGGATAATGAGACAAAATAGGATTGTCCAATAGCTTTTTTTCAAAACCCCTTATCGGACATTTTTTTTTTAATTCCAAACTACCCCTACTTAATTATAACTAAATCACCTATTTGAAATGAAATTTTTCCAGAAAGAATTTCCTCTGGAATTAACCTCCACAACCAAACCGAAACAAATTTTCGTCTAGATGTTTTTACACCCATCCAGACGAAAACAACCTATTTGAAGTCAAAAAAATTTCCAAAGACATTTTCGTCTGGAAGTAACCAGCTTAATTCATTCGAAACTCATCTTGAAAAAAACAATCTATCTAACTCTATTTTCGTCTGGAATTGTACTAATTAACCTATCCGAAAAACAATGTAGCAAACTCTGTTTTCGGCTAGATTTCTCACATTTAACACTGTTTTCGGCTACTTTCTTTGTGACACAATCTACACTACTCGATTTTCGTCTGCAAATTAGGCATGCAAAACTGTAAACAACCAGACGAAAAATCTGGAATGTAATTTTCGGTTGGATTTTTAGGGTTACATCCAACCGGAAATCAAACTGAACCCAATTTCTATAACATTCAATCGATCAATCAGCAACAAAAAACTCAATCACAGACAAATTCAAGCAATGGGTTTGTTAATTAGGTCTACCTGAGTCTCATATTCGGATCTATTTCATCAAGAGTCTCGGTTTCATCTCTTTCTTCAGTTCTTCATGTTCTTGGTCTCATCCTTAATTTAATAGGGTAATTTAGACTTTTCATTGTTTTTGGACACCCCTTATAACACCCTCTAGGATTGTAATATTGTTTTCCGGCTTCTCTAACAATTCTGCCGGCCCCTAAAACAGCCAGTCTTTCCAATGGCTTCCATTTACCCCCACGAGCCCCTCATCTCTCTCACAGACAACTGCAACACTCAGTCATTTGCCGCTATAGTTACCACCTTCCATGGCGTGGTTTACCATACCCAACCCATCTCCAGTGGGGGTATCTGTCTGACTCCTAAACATATATAAAACCCACTCCTTTTTTCTTCTAAGCTATTTTTGCGTCACCTCAATTCATCATGATGAAACCCTCTTACTCATTCACTTCATCAATCCAAATCCTTCAGGTTTCCTTTCTAACTCTCTTAACAATCCTTCTCATCTCTCACACTCTCTTATCCAACACTCCCTTCACCCACATCCTTCACATCCTCTTACAAAACCTTCACCTCTCTTTAACATGCGCTTGCTGCACAATTATATCTCTGTACTTCTTCATCTCTAGTCGTCCATCTCCCATTTTCCTCGTTGACTTTTCCTGTTACAAACCTGACGTTGACCGAAAATGTCCTTTCGAATTCTGCGAGTATTTCTTGCGCCGTAGTGCACGTTTCACAAACGAGAGTGAAGATTTCATGCGTGGGATATACAAAAAATCGGGGCTAGGTGATGAGACCTACGCACCACCGTTCATTTTCAATTCTAACGTCGAAGCCACGTTAAGTTACGCCGTTCAAGAAGCTGAAGAAGGTATGTTCTCATCCGTCGATTCGGTTTTCAACAAAACTAAACTGGACCCACAACAGATAGATGTCTTGATAGTGACATCTGGCACTTTTACATCCGTCCCTTCGCTTTCGTCGATTCTGGTCCACCGTTATAATTTACGTCCGGATGTAAAGACGTTTAATCTCTCCGGTATGGGGTGTAGTTCAGGTGTAATGTGTGTTGATTTAGCTGCTAACGTACTTCGAGGATGTACAAAATCTAAGTGCGCCTTAGTTGTGATCACTGAGAGTATCTCATTGAATTGGTACTTTGGTGATGACCGTTCGATGCTTGTGACAAATTGTATTTTCCGAGTCGGATGTGCGGCTGCGATTATTACAAATGATCCCAGTCAACGTCGATTCTCAAAAATGGAACTCGTTAACTCGCTTAGAACTCACCATGGAGCTGATGACTCGGCTTATAAAGCGGCTTTTCAGAAGGAAGATGAGTTGGGTAACCTTGGAATATCGCTTACTAAAGATCTGATACGCGTAGCTGGTACCAACTTACGAGACCATATAAGATTGTTAGCACCCCGGGTACTTCCCTTGAGTCAACTCGTTTTATATGCCTACTCGGTTATTCAATCTGTTTTATCTCAGGGTGAGTTGAAACCCATTGTCCCCGATTTTACAACAGCTTTTGATCATATTTGTATACATACGGGAGGGAAGGCCGTGATAGAGCAAGTGAGTAGAGTTTTGAAACTCAGTGAAGAAGTGACTGAGCCGGCAAGAATGAGTTTGCACCGATTCGGGAATACTTCGAGTAGTTTGGTGTTTTATGAATTGGCTTACTTTGAAGCCAAAGGGAGGGTGAAAAAAGGTGATAAAATGTGGATGTTGGCATTTGGAACTGGGTTCAAAGTGTGTAGTATTGTATTTAAATCACTAAGAGATTCGCCCGGTAAAGACGATGAAATCGAAATGGATAATCCATGGAGAAATTGCATCCATAGATATCCAACAAAAACTTGGTGATTAGTAATAATTTCATTATGGCAGAAATAGAGAAATTGATATAAATCAATTATTTATATGGTTAATTTACCATTATTTCTTTTTGGATACTGATGCTGAAATGATTATTTGTTATAGAATTCTTATCGAATAAATATTACATTTTTAATTCAACATATACTGCTATAAGATGCTTGTAATGAATCCTTGCTAGTTAAATAAAAGGCCGAACTTTCAATAAAAAATATACTGATATAAGATTCTTGTACTCTTATAGCAAATATTCAGTAATGTAATTTCCAGTTTGCGAATTCTGCTAAGTGATCTTTTTCTGTATAAATTGGCATCTTTACGATCTTATGTGTCATATGATTCTGTATAAATAACAACCAACCAATAAGGAAAAATCAAAGTACGGCGAATCGAAGACAAACACCACAATACTGAGGTTAACACGGAAAAACCTTCTCAATAAGAAGATAAACTAAAGTTGACATGGAAAACCTTCTCAATAAGAAGATAAAAAACCATGGGCGGGCCAAACTTCCACGATGAATAATCATGGGTTAAAACAATTTCTCCCAAACTTGGGAGTTCAAGGTGCAAATGTAAAAAAATTTTTTTTGAAGTTCCGGACCGATTTTATTAACTGAAATTGGCTTTTACAACACAAGATGGTGTGGGTAACCATCTTTGAGGCAACAGAAGGCTACAAAACCTCATTACAACAATTGAAACAAAAACATTGAGCACTAGGTATGCAGTTAGAATCCAAAGCCGTGAGGTCAGGTAGTAGTTGGACTCTCCAAGAGATGTTGATGGATTCTGAGTGTTGTTGTGAGAGGCTTCAACATGACCATAATCATCACGAAAAACCAGCATCATATGTGCAGGTGAAGGGGGTCGGCCTTTGGGTTCGCACTATCCAAAAAGATATCACATCCATTTGATGATTGCTCAAGCCGTAGTGAAGTATCTGGGACTTTTCCTGCAAAAGAGATTAGTCTATAACATCTCACAAATGAAAAGATAGTCAAATCCCATGTGCACCAGAACTCATCTGTGGGCGCAGTGATGCGCAACTTCAGAATTGTCAAGTGCTGATGAACCAATTGACAGTTCAGAGAGTAGGAAATCATTGTTCTTGCGAGAAGTGGGGTTTTCCCACATCTCGCATTCTAAGATCAGTGTCTCAACAACCATTGTGTCTTCAATAGCGAGGGACATCTTCCATCTAGGTTGAGCTGAATTAGCCTTAGTTGTTGTAGAAATCAGCTTAATTATTCTTTGAGCTGCATTTGTAGTAACAAAGGCTGAGCTGCTTGTACACAGCTAGCTAATACTCTTTCCTACTAGGTTTCTTTCTTTAACTGACTGTGCATTTGCATGCATCCTCTTTTAGGTTTATTCATAGGGTTTATGCTTATTCTTCTCTTCAATCGTTCTTACCTAGAAGTAGCGGACTTCTGTGTTACTTTATCTATCTCCAAATTTTTACTCCTCTTGATCACTCAATCGTAGAACTTTCTAATCACTTTTGTTCTCATCTAATCCTCTTTCTTCTTAGTTTATTCATCTTTAATCCCACCACCTCGTTTTCTTGCATGTCTGCTCGAATTGGGTTAAAACCACTTAAACCCTCCAATATATAACTATTCCCTATCCCCACTCACATTCTCTTCTGATGCAGTTGACACTGCATTCACTCAACCTAGCATGCCTGTTAACTCTGCACATCCGCTGCATTGTACAACTACTCGAGGTTTTCAGAATAACTGTCGCACCATAAAAGCATCAGGTTGTTAATTTAAACTATTCCCACTATCCCCACTTTCCCTCGAGATTGAACCCAAGACATGTCCATTCCTCTACCCCTTTCTATAACCGTGCATGTTTAAAAAAGGACCCCTACAAGTTAAGTCATACCTTTACCACAAAAGAACAAACACTCCACTCAACATCCAAGATTGATTTAGAAATCACAAAGTACAAAGATTCAGATATTTCTACTTTAACAAATGGGATGAGTTCTCTCATGCAGCCTCAAAAGCCACCATGCATGGCACTTAAAATACTCGCAAACAAGTTTGTCTTCAACACAGTGAAATCCTACATTGTTCGTAGTTGGGATCCAATCATATTCTACAAAATGGAGTCCACTGGCATAAAAGAACATTTTTAAGGTCACTATGAAGAGCCACTCAGACATATGCATGATATTCTGAAGAAGAAGAAGACATGGCATATTGGAAAGTACATTGTTCTTATCGAAGATTGTGATCTCTTTCGCTCCATTCCAGATAAGTGTTTCATATCTGCTACATACTTCATGCAAATTTACAATCCTCTAGCAATATAAATGGGTTTAGTTGCTAGAGGATCAAAATTATCATGAATCTGCTACACCCATTTTGGCCTGGGTCACACTGCGATTGTTAATGGGATTCAATCTTGGATCAAATTTGTGTTTGAGGGTCTCAAAATTGCGTGTCTTACCTATTGTGGTCTTACCAATCATTTTGATAAGACATGCAATGCCTAAACCTTTTTTTGTGTCATCTTGATGTGACTCATCCTTTATTTCCTTGTGAACAAATCTCATATGACATGCGAGGAGATATTCTCATAATCGACATGCAAAAAAAAACTAATCTAATCTTAGGTCAGTCCCCAGATCGGCCCTAGCTAGATTAAACCCCAAAACCCTATCATTGACCTTATAAGGAATGTGATAAGTTTAATGGCATATGAGAGTGGTGTGTTGAATGTAATGAGAGTGGTGTGTTGAATGTAATGAGAGTGTGTGACTGGTACGTGTGAGGTTAAGTGAGTCGGTGTGTTAGAATCGAGTATATATACTCGTACTCATCATCTGTAAGACATTATCTTCTCTGTTAATCAAACCGGTAAACAATGTAGTTTCTCAAATGTTATCATGGTATCAGAAGGGTCAAGCCTCACGGCGTTGATCCTTGGGAATTCTAAGCCCTAAATTTTCACTCAAATTAGGGTTACATAAGCTTCTTCTGCTGTTATTTCTGTGATTTTGTTGGATCTAATTCATTACTACTGCTGGACTGCTTTCTGGTTCTCGAAGATCTCCTTTGTTACTTCAATTTTTAGTTTTCTCAACCTTCGATTCGACGATTTCCGGTATTGTTTTCACTGATTTCATTTTCAGTTTGATTTCATTTGTTGTTTAAGTTTGAGATTCGATCTCTTTTCATTTGATCTTTTTAGATCTTCCTCATGTAAGACTGATCTAGTTATTAGCATTGATGCCTCATGTAAGACTGATCTAGTTATCAACATTGATTTACATGTAAGACTAATGTTTTGCCTATAGCTTTGTTTTACCGGTTGTTTTGCCATCAACATTGAAACTCTTGATGTTTTATCATCAACTTTATGAGATTTTTTGTTCAAATCTAAGAACAATTCCTCTTGATTTTTTTTTCAATTGGATTATGATTGCAGTTTTACTTCAAATCTGGTTTACAGCTTTTAATTTGTTTTTAATTTGAGTTTATTCAACTCAATTTCACTTTAAATTGATTTCAATATCGATTTCCTTTCAATCTCGTTTCAATTGGATAATTTTGTTCGACTTTCATTCAATTGGATTTTTGGTTGTCAATTTCATTGGATAATTCCTTTCGGTTCTTGAAACTGTTTACTCTCTTCACAATTTCCTGAATTGTGAAACGTGATTTTGTTGGCAAGAGTGTTGTTGGTGTTGTGAAAGGATACAATAAGTGAATAATTCACTTGTGGAACTCTGTATGTTTTCATTGCTACTATATGTTGCTGCCAAGAATTTGTGGTGTGCTGGTATTCAGCTTTGTGGATGTTTTGGTTATGATTTCGTCATGGTGTTAGTGGCTTATGCCCTTGTTAAACTCTACAAATTTGCTGCATTTTTAGTTACTACTTGTAGTGAGTGGTTTCTTCACTCATCAAACTCTGCAAGTGGTGTGCTGAATGGTGGTTATGTATAAATAAATGCAAGGTAAACTTGCTGGTTTATTTTCAGTGTTAGTGTGCCAAGTTCATCCCACCTAGTGGTGCTATACATAATAAGACTGTTGTGGAGCTTATATTCTACAACATCTGTTACTTGATGATTTTACTTGCAGTGTAGGCATACATTGCTATGGCTGCTGCTTTTCCATCTAGTTGATGTATGCTACGAAGGATTTCTATTTGTTATTAGTGGATTCACTTCAGCAAGTTCATATACTTCATTTCTTTGAAGTTAGATTGTGGATATGGTGCTGGTTATTCGAATGGAGTATCAGAATGTGTTTGGTCTTACTTTCTTATGGAGGCCTAGTGAGTTGAAGAGTTAGTACTTACAATTAGTAGTTCATCTACTTGTGAAACTCTGCAACCAATTTTTTGTGATATGGGCAAGGTGGCTTGGTTCATTAATTCCATGAGATCTGCATAAGGTTGGTTGGCTCATTGATTTGGCTTTATCTTATTACTTGCTAGTGCTCTTGTCCACAATCAACTATGTTGCTGGTTCAGTTGTGATAGCTGCATTTTTACTACCTTACATGATGTGATTCACTGAAAATGCAAGGGAAAATTTGCTTAAATGCTCTACATGGTTTGGTTATGACTGAACCAACTACAAACTCCTGCTACTTCCTCTTTACTTGTTCTGCAGCCACAATTTTTGTCCTGCTACAAGTTTGTTTCCTCTGTAAACAATTAGTACTGCTAGATTGTACTTAGTGTGAGAGTGGTGTGCTGAATGTAATGGCAAGCTCGAAGTGTCTCTATACACCTTCATCTTGAGGGGAGGTGGCATGTGAGAATGGTGTGCTGAATGTAATCAGAGTGTGTGACTGGTACGTGTGAGGTTAAGTGAGTCGGTGTGGTAGAATCGAGTATATATACTCGTACTCATCATCTGTAAGACATTATCTTCTCTGATAATCAAACCAGTAAACAATGTAGTTTCTCAAATGTTATCATGAATCCCCTAATTCTTCTGCATGCACAAGTAATACATCAAAATTGAGATCCCCTTTGTAGGGTACGGCCAGGACACGACAAAATTTGTTAGCAAAAAAGTTGTTCTCTGATTCATCTGTTTCCTCGAGTGCATCTTACCATACTCACAACAAGATACCGAGTCAACTCGCTCAATGTATGATTGACATAGAACTGAGTTGGAAACCGGTTCAGAAACCAGTGGCTGAACCTTTCCAACCACCACTACCAGCCGTCGTGCCCCTGCCACCAGCTAATGTGGAATTTGTTAGACAACAATTAAGGACATCCTCTGTTCCTCGAACACGCTACGCATTCCTAATCATAAATGTCTTCAGAATCGGCCAACAACCAGGGCTACAACTCATGCCTATTCATCTCTCTCTAATCCGGGTATGGTTTTTCACCCACGTGTCTTCAGAGTTCCACATCCAAATAACCCGTCTCGATCGAGGGTTCAGGGTAATACGAATGAAAAAGAAAAATCCCAATTAGCTCAGGCCAAGAGAAACTTATTATACAGTTGGACTCATCAGAATGTGAGGATTTTGAAGAGTTTTTTCATAAGGGGAAATACCCTTTTCAATTACTTCACGGCCGAGTATGCAAGGGTCATCCACCTCTATCTACAAAAAGGTAATGCTCACATTAACATTGCCATTAACATGATGGATGGAATCCCTTTTGTGATGGTAAACCACAGATGCAGTGCAACATATCAAGTCTACAGTAGAAGGATTAATAACATTCCCAAACCAATGCCTCTGCACATTGACTTAGGACATACACCAGATTTTGTTGTTGCTGCTCCACTGCCAAAAGTCAGGAAATTAAGGGACTTAGCTGACATCAGTGTTGCTTCATCAGTTGGGGACTTATCACCATTAATGGAGGAACCGGTTGTCAGAAAGAGAAATTGGGAATGCTGAGCAATATGATCAACAATGCAACAAAGTCTACAACAAGCAGATCAAACCTCCCAATCTTATTTCATGTGCGGTTCAGACACAACTAAAGACCTTTAATACAACCGGTGCTTCTATGACATTCTCATACGCCAACATGCAACCGTCGTAAAAATAAAAAGATAAAATAAAAAATAAATTGCAAAGTTAGAATTTTCATCTTCGTATTATATCCTTTTTATATTTATATATACATGCCATACACTAATTATTGAACTATACTCTTAAATGCACTCTTAAATGCACCACATCTTGGTTGCACGGACACACCTAATTTATTTAGTGTCGTGTCCGCATCAGACTCGCGTCGACTCTTGGACGCGTGAGTCTCCGCGTCAGACACATCAGTACATTGCATGTATATGTCACACATGATTTAATATGAATGTGTGTTAATAATACCAGAATTTTCATTCCAAAAGTTATTATACCCATATGTATGCTCATTCATTTACTGCATTTAGATTTATCAACAATTAGTAATGTTATTGAGACATCAAATTCATATTATCTATATTATAGTATGAAATATAATTGATTTCATAATAGGTCCGCGTCCTATTGATTTTGACAATTGCCGCGTCCGCGTTTGTGTCGTGTCATGTCCGCGTCACCGCGTCCGTGTCACTGACCCAGCACAACATTCCTACATTAAGTAGGCATTACTTTTGCATTGCTGATCACGAACACTGAGAAAGTTGCATATGACCACAAGATTCGGCTGTACAGGGGCAAAACTATAGCCATGCTCCCCCTAGCTAGAGCCACTCCTAAGGCCAACAAAACACTAATTTTTTTTCTAGAATTTTAAGATTTGTTAGAAAACTAGGTGTGATTTTTTTTTTTTTTTGTAAACAATGTATACTTTCAAGCATTCCCGCCATGATTTTCTAGTTCTGCCACTGCGACTGTATACACTGGTGCATAATTCAACCATATGCTCACTTGGGTTAGGAGATTGATTCTCATATTTGCAAGTGTAATATTGCCGATCACGACAGACCCATATTAGATCATAAGTAAAGTGGCCTGGCCTGCAGATGTCACTGTAGTACAATGATAAAATCATTGGATGATGATGATACCAGCGATCTGAGAAACTCGTCTGCATCGGAGTGGGAACAATTTTTTTTTATTGTTTTGCCTAGCTACCTGAACTTGTAGATGTGGGCTTCGGTCCAACCTTTGAATATAAACTTTCATATTACTTGAAAAGAAAAGTGGTCTGGCTTTGCACGTAGCGTGGGGCAACAACTCTGCCTTTTATTTTTTTGCCTAGCTACATGAACTTGTAGGTGTGGGCTTCGGTCCAACCTTTGAATATAAACTTTCGTACTATTACTTAAAAAGAAAAGTGGCCTGGCTTTGCACGTAGCGTGGGGCAACAACTCTACCTTTTTATTTATGCGGCCAGGCCTTCATGTTTGTGCGACAAGATGAGAATGGGAGCATGAGAGGCGAGAGGGAGTATAAAAACCCAGCTAGTAGCAGCAGACTCAACATTAATAACCTTCACTTCTCGTCAGCTTCATCTGGCAGCTCATCAATGGCTTCCGATTCACCTACTATGTAAGTGTATCTCTTCCTCTCTCCTTCTCTGTTATACTTCCATTTCAAGGTTCGATCTGTAAGGATCTAGGGTTACACATTTATGGGAACCCTAGATAGATATTTTTAGGGTTTGTTGTAAGTTGTGGATTTGATTTCAGAATCTTAAAATCATGTGGTGGTCAAATTTTATGCATGAATTTCTCTGACTGGTTTTTTGAATCGTGTTATGGGGTATGCAGATTTGACAAAATCATAAGCAAGGAGATTCCTTCTAAGGTGGTTTATGAGGATGATAAGGTATTTTTCTGTATGTTTGTTTAATTAGGGTTCTTATTACACATGGTAATCTTGGTTAGACTCCTAAAATATATGCTGTTTTGTCAAATTTTTAATCCAATTGACCAACAAGAATAAATGAACAGAAGATGACTGTTGATTTGTCTTCAAAGTGTGAAGCTCAAATGGAATGATAGCTTTCTGCGAGCTTTAGAGCAGAAAGCTTAATTTTGATTTGTGAACTCACTTGTTCTTTTGAGAATGTGAGTTTTCTTACTTCTGAAGTTGCAAGGAGAAAACTGCTCTTTAGGGTGTAATGTGAATTGTAATTGAGAATGGTTTGTCCTTTGGATAAAATTTCTTGTATCCTTTGCCTTTGCATCACTGTTTAAAATGTACAAGAAAATAGAAATAAATGAAACACCAGTTAGAAGTTATATAGCGTCTCTAAGTTTCTACCTTATTGTTCTTATTCTTTACTTCTTTCTCTGGGGAAGTTTCATCATTTTATATTCGTACATTAAACGGAAATCCAGACAGAAATTAGAGATTCACCATTTTTCCCTATGTTGTAAAAGGCGGCGCCTAGGCGACGCCTAGGCGTGAAAGTGGCACTTTTTCAAACTAGCCGCCCCGCCCC
>JAJJMA010045682.1:31627-47174 GCA_023529015.1 Papaver nudicaule
CTCCCCACTAGGGGGAGGTCAGGGGTTCGACCCCTTGTTTTATAAAAAAAAAAAAAAAAAAAAAAAAAAAAAAAAGTGAAAACCCACTATGGGGAAAAGAGAAGGATGATCCATCCGGTCATTGAGTGGTCGGATGATGAGTGAAAGCCTAAAAGTAAGAAAACTTTTTTTCTTTTTTAATTTAGATAAATATCCGGTCATTGAATGGCCGGACACTGTAAAACCGGATTGAGTATCCGATCATTAGGTGTTCGGATGGATTAGTCCATATAAAGCACCTCAAATTTGATGCATACCCTCTGGATGTCCATAAGTTGTGGATTAAAACTGGCCCATAGTAGCTTTTTTTTTTTCCACTTCAATCCATATCTTATGGATTATCACTAAGATGTGGATCCTTTTTTTCTCCCATAGGAGTTGCTCTAATAAACGATTCATCTAATGACATGCACAACAAACAAAATGGTTAAAATGGTTGATATATGCAATCTTATAAGCAGTCTAGGCACAAAATTGTCGAAAGGACCAATTTTTGTTAGTTTCTTTATCTATAAAACAGCTAAACTTACAATTTGTTTTATAAGACATCAAATAAAAAGATGCTCTTTATAAAGAGATCAAATAAAAAGATGCTCTTTATAAAGAGAGCATCTAAAAAGATGCTTTAAATTATTGTTTTCAAAGACATGTACAGTCAGCTCTTTATAGGGATTTATCTAGAATGCCCTTCCACCAATAACTCACCATCACCACCATCTACCATTACAATATATTACAAATGACCATCACCACCTCATTTCCAACCAGTACCACCACTACTGCAGCCATCCACCGTTACCAACTATAACTTCCGACCACCACCACCACTCCACTTCCAACGAATAACTCACCACCACCACCATCTACCATTACAATATATTACAAACGACCATCACCACCTCATTTCCAACCAGCACCACCATCACCGCCGCCATCCATCGTTACCAACTATAACTTCCGACCACCACCACCACTCCACTTCCAACGAATAACTCACCACCACCACCATCTACCATTACAATATATTACAAACGACCATCACCTCCTCATTTCCAACCAGCACCACCATCACCGCCGCCATCCACCGTTACCAACTATAACTTCCGACCACCACCACTACTCCATTTCCAACCACCACTAACACCATCATTTCCAACCAGCACCACCACCACCATTCACCATTACCAACTATAACTTCCGACCACCACCACCACCACCATCCACCACCAACTACACTGATAGTCCCCAAGTATCATTGGTTCCATCATTGATAAAGCAAGAAGAAGAAGACTTTTGATTTTATTCTAATGTCTAAATTGCTCTTAGGGATTGGTAAAAACAAATTGTTTAAAAAGGCTGATTTAGGGGCCGAAAAATGTGATAGGGGGACCAGATTTTTTATCCCTATCCTAGAGGGGGTTATAAGGGGTGTCAAAATGATATGAAAAGTCTAAGTTACCCTTTTAAATTAAGGATTAACAAAAACCTTTATCTTCTTCTTCATCGTCTTCTTCATCGTCTCCTCCCGTCTGGTTTTGCTGCGGTTTCACCCAGCCGAAAATTAGATTTTGTGATTCCATAGCCTATTTTCGGCTCAATTTTAACCCAGAATCCAGCCGAAAATAGAAGAAGACGATGAAGAAGACGATGTACAGTAAATTTTCGGCTAGGTTTTTCAAAATTAAGCCTATTTTCGGCTGGATTGGCTGCGACACATTTGGTAACTTATTTTTCGGCTGGGTGAAACCCTAAAACTCTAGACGAAAATCAATTATCGTCTGTATTTCATGCAACAAAACCAGACGAAAAATAAGTTACCAAAATGTGTCGCAGCCAATCCAGCCGAAAATAGACTTAATTTTGAAAAAGCTAGCCGAAAATTTACTGTACATCGTCTTCTTCTATTTTCGGCTGGATTCTGGGTTAAAATTGAGCCGAAAATAGGCTATGGAATCACAAAATCTAGTTTCGGCTGGATTTGTTGACAAAAATCCAGACGAAATTTAATGGTGGTGGTGGCGGTGGCGCTGGTGCTGGTAGTGGTAGTGGTGGCGGCACTTTGAATAGTTTAACAACTAATCTAAGTTTAGTTAAACTAATCTGATTCATTAGTTCTAATTAAATAAGGATATTTTGGTATTTATGAAAATATATCGGATAAAGGGTTTTTGAAAAACTTAAAAATAGCTCTATTTTGTTTTATTATCCGGTCCCCCTATCACTTTTTTCGGCCCCTAAATCAGCCTTTTTGTTTAAGCTGATCGATTTTGATGTTTTAGGATCGATATCGGCGACGTTCCGGATAACCGAGGCAAGTTCTCTTTAGACTCGAAGAAGAAGAAGAAGAAGAAGAAGAAGAAGAAGAAGAAGAAAACATACGAAAACACTAATAAAACTCAGGTACAAGTGGTGAGAGAACTGATAGTCCCCAAGTATCAGTGGTTACATCATTGATGAAGCAAGAAGAATCTAGCAAAAGCAAAGAAACATTAGACAACACTGATATAACTCAGGTACAAGTTGTGTCTGATAATACCCAGGTGCAAGTGGTGTCAATGCTAGAATTAAGTTAAAATCAATTTCAAACCAAAAATTAATCTAGGGCAAACAATTTCAGGTACAATTGCGGTCAACACTAATAGTACCCCAGGTACAAGTGGTGTCAATGCTAAAATTAGGGTTAAAATCAATTTCAAACCAACAAATAAAATCTAGAGCAAACAATTAACAAATCAAGCAATTGATCGAACACTCCTACCTTTTTATTGAACATATGTTGTTGGTGTTGGTAATGGTGGTTGACAATTTCAATCGAGAGGAAGTGATGACGGTGGTGGTGGTGGACGTGATGACGGTGTTGGAGATGGCGGAGGTGGATATACCACGCTGATTTTTTGTGGTGGTGGTGCTGCTGCTGCTTCGATGGTGTCGTTGGTATGTCGTTGTTGATGGTGTCGTTATTTGTTGGTGGTTTAGATGTTGGCGGTGGTGGTGGATTAATCGATGACGGTATTTTAATGGTGGTGGTGGTGGATTAATCGATGATGGTGTTGGTTTGGGGGTAGTGATGTTGATGTTAATGGGGGTGGTAGTATTTTGGTTGAGATGAAGAAGAAGATAATCGAAGGATAAAGAAGATAGAAGAGAATATAATATGGGTATATTTGAGATTATATGTCACATTTTAAAGTGATGTGGCTGATGTCTATATAAACAAGTTGTCATTTTAGTCGTCTCCTACGACCTACCGGCTTGACTTCCCGTCCATATAACCCAATTCCTGCAGTCTAGAACCACTCTCTTGGGCTCTAAAGCTACATCAGTGATCAGGGCTTTGCTTTGTTTCTAGGAATTATTCAAAGGACTTTTATCTTTAATACTTTAATAATCGGGTATTAAGCGACGCGTGATATGAGCTTTGCTGGGATCTCCTTAAATTTCTTGTTAGCTTAGGCCTTTTCCTATGGGAATGGGCGAACCAAACCCCTCGATTTGCCACTATGGTAGAGAGAGAATTTCCAGCGGTCGAGATTATAGTTATAGTGAAGGGCGACGTAAAAAAAAACACATCCCATATACCATATAAAAGCACATTCCATCTACCATATTCAACACAAAAAACACACAAAACACATCCTATCTCCTCCAATTCAAATCACAAATCCGCTTTCAAAACACAAGTGTCAATGGATTTTGAATCTGATGATGAGATACACATTCATCAAAAGAAGGTTTATGATAGAACAAAATAGGTTTGCTTGAAGGTTGCAAGAAATAAATGAAGAGCCCGACGATGATATGAAAAGGAAAAACGTAGTGGTTGTGATGCATTATACATGCTCGATCCCTAAACCTCTGGAGCCAATTGAAGTTCGAGCAAGAAGATACACGTATCGAGGGCGAGAATTTTACCACCAGAAACTATTATTTCCTTTCCAATTGTGTCTACTCCGACCAATGTTTCCAGAACTGATTCCTCGTGCCCCGACACTTGGTGATAAGATTAATTGGGGAGCTTTGTCTGGTTGAGCCCCAATTTAAGTATCAGTATGATGCACTTAATATTAGAGGTCATAGTCCTGAGCAGAAGGTTACTGCAGCTCTAAGGATTCTAGGTTACGGGATGCAGGCAGATGCCACTGATTAGTACATTCGGATGGGCAAAACAACGACATTTAAGTATCTTTCTCTGTTTAGTGAAACCACTATGAATCATTTTGGTCCGAGGTTTCTACGAAAACCTACAGCTGAAGATACTTTACGAATTTTAGAAGAAAATGATGATAGGGGCTTCCCAGGAATGCTAGGCAGTCTTGATTGCATGCACTGGGTTTGGCAAGGATGCCCAACTTTCAGGGCAGGTCAGTATAAAGGTCATTACCTTAAACCAACAGTTGTTTTGGAAGCTGCTGCTACCCAAGATTGTTGGATATATCATGCTTTTTTTGGCCTGCCAGGTTCACAAAATGATATAAAAGTTTTGCACAAGTCGCCTCTCTTTGAAGACCTGAAGCGCGGCTTGGCCCCTCCGTCAATTTCACCATCTTCGACAACAATTAAACCCATGGTTTCTATCTAAGATGATATAACTTAGTTCAAGCATACAAGCAGCCTAATGGCTCTGCAATGAGGCATTTTAACAAGTTGCAAATGGCTTTTAAGAAGGATGTGGAACGAAGGATGACATGCACAAATCGAGATTAATCTAGGAAGTTCAGGATGAAGATGAGGATGATGATGAAGAAGGAAATGCTAGTTTGCTTCTTTATCTTTCCTAGATTAATCATCAACGGCTGTAACTTCGTCATCATCCTCATCTTCTTCATCCTCAACTTCCTCTCCTTGGCCTCCAGCTTCTTCTTCTTCTTGCATCCTCTTTTTGATCTTGGCAACTTTCATCTGCCATATCTCGCTTTGCATCTGGTTCATAAAGGTAATGTCAGTAATGAGAATCTTATTCTCCTCACAGATGGAGAGAAATTTTTCATTAGCGATACAACTCTTCCTCATCTCCAGAAGAGTTCTTTTCCGCTCAATGGCTCTGTTCTTGTCAGTGGTCTCTTGAACCTTCATCCAGTTGTCGAAATCAAAACCTTTTTGGACGTTTTCAGCATCCGTTGCTGCTTTTCTAGCCTTCTTGGTTGCATTTCTGCCCATAAACTTGCTTGCATTTTAAGCATTGGCATTCATATAGGTGCTGGGATCAACCGTAAATTGTCCAGGTGGGGGACCGGGGGCACCGGGGATACCAGATGGTCCGGAGGAAGTAGAACCCGGTCCAGAGGGCCCCAAAAAAGGTGATTCAAAGAAGCTTTCCATTCTGTGTTTGAGTGTACGGGGATAACTTGGGGATCTGCATGTTTCCTGCCAACAACTCTGGGTTGAACTTAGGCAACTTCTTCAAGATGAAAAAGCAAGTCTCTTAGTAGAAACTTTTACAAGTCTTGTGAATCCAGTCGGACCGACACCTAAACCTAATATCATTTTTAGACTCACCACTTTGCCTGTTTCGAGTGGCTTGTGTGAGTGCATTCACATACATCATAACCTCAGAAGAAATGTGGCCAAAGCGATCAGACAGGCTTCCAGCATTACGACAGTTGGGATTTCCAATTTCAGTTTGAAATTTGTCAAAAATATTCACTACACGAAATTGCCTTTTTAGCAACGGCCCAGGGCCGTTGCCAAAAATTAAAGCAACGGCGAGTGGCCGTTGGCGGGATGCCGTTATTGTTGCCGTTACAATAATTACAGCAACACATGCATCTGTTGCAGTAAATATTGTCACGGATGAGACATACCATCATGTCGTGCCGCGTGGCAACCTACTGTAACGGTCTACCCGTTACGGTGGGCAGTAACTGATCAAACAACTCTTAACAGCAACGTTTACACCCGACGGTGTTTTGTGCAGTAACGGTTTATCCGTTTGCCAGCTGGCAGTTTTCGTAACTGTTTTGAAACAGCCAGCACCGTTTGCGTCTGCGTAACTGATACCCTAACTGTTAAAGTAACAGAATGTACTGGTGGAATCTATTTTCTAACGGTTCAGCACTTGCCACCTGTCCTTCTGTCGTAACGGATCGAACAACTTTTACTCCCGTTAAACCACGGCGTGTAACGGATAAATTTTAACGGCTTAGTCAACGTTTTTATTCGTGGAAAACGCATCTGTAACAGTTTTAGGATTTGCCACGTGTTTTTACAACTAACGGATTTGTATAGTCTGTTATCGTTGGAAGAAACTGTATTATTTTTTTAAAAAAAATAACGCTGCCAAGCGTTAAACCCTGTGTTACAATTGCACCTGGAATACAATTCATTCCGGAATCTGGAATACAGTTCATTTGTGAACCTGCACTACAGTTCTTTCCTGAACCTGCAATGCAATACAATACAATTCATTTCTAAACCTGCAATACTGAATCGAAATCCTGTAATTTTCCATTCATTCCCACTGAAATACATCCATTCTCATTCAACTAACACACATTTCATTCAAACTCTGAAAATCATACAACCGTTTATACATCCATTCACTGCACTCATTCACAATCCTAAATTTATAAAACAGACATACATACATTTTTGCATGTGTTTTTACTACTCCTAGATTAGAAGGTTGTGTGTTTCAGCAGTTTTCAGTTTATGCAATGTTCTGTAATGATACCTTGGATCAGAAGAAGCTTTTAGGACGCCGAATGGAGTAGTCAGTCGACCTCAGATGTGAGATTTCTGTGAAACAAGGAAACAAAGCTTTGAGTTGTCTATATAGTTGACAGAACAACCACTTGAATAACATAATATGACCCACTAACAGAATTGTCTATAATCATATCAATAACATGCAATATTGGGTATAACAAACAACTATGCGGTAAGGTAGCCGAAGCCCTGGCATACGCTTACGACATAATTCTCATCTTATATGAAAGAGAGAACAAGCTACAGTAGCTCAAATATTTGACCACAGAACTAAACTGATAATGAGGAAAATAACTACTAGGGGAAATGATACACAATCATAGCTTAATTAGAGTTCATACCTGAAAATAACTACTAGGGGAAATCACCCTAAAGATTTGCGCCGGACGTTCTTCCACTTCTACAGCAAATTAAGACAAGTTATCAGCAAATATCATTGATAAATGAAATCAAACAGGATATCACAACTAAAGCATTCAAGAGATAATATCAGGTAATGAACAAACCTGAGATTGAAAAAGGAAACCTGCAGCAGCACCGTGGAATAACAAGAATGAAAAATAATAACAACAATGTCTTTAAAGGTTAACCAACGAGTTGGAAGGAATTCATTCCAAAAACATTGCTAGTGGTTGGGAGGAATTCATTCCAACTCTTGGACAACCTTTGCAAGGACAATTTTCTCCCACTTCTGCACCTGCCATACCAGCAGAATCAACCCTAGATTACCTCCTCACTGGTATTCTCTAGCTTCAAGTATGCGCGTTGAATCTTCAAAAAATAAACATAAAGATAGTAAGTATCAACCTTAGTTAATGTACCATAGAAATGATAACAAATACTGAAAACAGGCATATTGAGAGTTTACTCACTAATGCAAGAAGCATCATCACTGGTCAAAGTATATGAACTTGATCACAACCTGAAAATAACAAAAGAGTAGACATAAGTTAGTAAGATGATCACTAAAAGGATCAAACTCAGAAATTTCAATATCAGTAATATACCTTATATTCTAACTAACTGAGGAGATGATTTGACAACGGAAAAGGCCACTTTCTCCCACTTGTGTGCCTGTCATACCAGCAAAGAAGAGAAGTGTACATGTAGGTCAGTATGAAACGAACTAGAATACATAATTATCCAAGAACATGAACGAGTAAGTAACTATGTTACCTGGTATTTGATTGTCTCTTTATAGCAAGCTCAACCATTCTGCAAGTTCCTGCAAAAATATAACAAACTAGTCCTCTTCCCTCCTCCTTTACCCGGGCTGGGGACCGGCATCTCAAATGGCGGAGTTAAAAAGGGGTTGACAGGTACACAAAAGCAAATAAATAAATAAACAACATCGAATATTTGATACAAATATATGTATATATATATATATACACACACAACATACTAATAATAATAAGGATGTCCAACCAATTACACTTACACAAGTGTAACTCGAAATATGTCCGTACTTGATACCCAAAAGACCCAACAAAAAAAAGCAGCAGTATATAGAAGTGTTAAAGTTAAGCTGCACAAAAAACCATTGCAAGAAGTGGGAAGTGCTCAAACAAGGATCATCCTGGTTATGGGCCATATAATGAAGCACTGTCCACCTACCAGATCTCCCAAAACATTGTAGTCATCCCCTTGTGGAGCATCGGGAACAGGATAGAGCGCATCCATAACTTCCTCAACACAGACAACTCTCTCCACTTTGTGGTTCACGGTAGCCCCATGACAAGACTGCCCCTGCACTCCACCAAGTACATGACCAGTTGCAACTGCATCCCCTTTCCTGTTGATAAGACGCACCTGATAATCTCCCATAAGAGGTATAGCAGCTTCAGCAACAGTGTCAGCTACAACAACTGAACATGATTCTCTGATTGGAGAATCAGAAAGATCACCAGGGGCAGAAGCTGTTTGACTGGAAGGAGAAGTAGTATCCTGAACCCTTCCAGTGGCAGCCATAAAACTCATAACATGCTGTAAGCAGGACAAATACATTCAAAAATTGATCTGATTAGAATCTGATATATACAATGCACAATATACACAAGACATAAATGAACTAATTATAGGAGATCATGTTTGAAGCTCACCTTTGAAAGAAGCGTAAGATCTTGCTGCATCTGGTTCATTCTAGCATCAGCATCAGCATCAGTGAGTTTGCTTTTGCCAGAAGATTTAAGGGTCGCCCCTACTTTCATATTTACTGCCTGCTTCATGGACATAGTTGAGGAAAATGAACGACAATAGCTCCTTGGCTTGTCAACTCCAAACACTTCAGAAAGTGGATCGTCATCAAAAGACAGCTCCTCTACAGGCAAACCCTAAGTTGTTTTAATCATCCCTGTTTCTAGCGCCAAACTGTACGAGTAGAAAATCTGCATAGGTACTAGTGATACCATATCCATCAGATCTACTCATACATACAGTTACTTTAGTTGAGATCCAAAGGTGCGAGGACCATAAGAACATTACCGAAGGTAATCTGAACAGTAATCAAAGACTAAAATATATAACAGCAAAGGCTAAATGTATAAAGTTTTGTATGTATTTCAGTGTTGCGATTACATGAATATAACCCTAAGGAACCAGAGGAGATACAGACCTAATCTCACTCTTGCCGCTTAGGTTCAACCCAAAAAGAATCCAACCCTTACAACGTTCTCCAAGCTCGCCTTATATAGGCCGAGCTTGGGTGGTTTACAGCTAATAGGACAAGAGACTCAATCGTGGTGGTGTCAGTCTTTGTCGAGTAAGGCGGTGACGCTCCGAAGTTGATTCTTGGTCTTCGGCCCCTCGTCATGGTCCGAATCCTTTCCTTCCGAGTCTTTACTTTGTTCGTGTGTGTGGCTTCTCTTCCCCTTTGATCTAGTCCGAAGTTTCGCTGTTGATCCTCTCGGTGCGGTTAGGCTTCTCAGATACGAGACACGTGTCCCGAGGGGTTTTACCCTCTACAAGAACAAACCTTAAAAGATAAGCAAAAGTGTAAACCAAGTGTAAATCAATTGTCAACAGAGTTAGCTAAGCATAGAACAAACCTTAAAAGTTACAAACCAACAACAAGGGGTGTAAAACTGTAAGCAAAAGTAGAAGGAAACGTACATTATTTCAAATTCTCAGGGTTGCTCCAATAGGTGAGCAAAGCTCGAAGATGTGGTTCTTCCGCTAAAATATCTTGAAAACTGCCTTCAGCTGGTACATCTGCACTGTCTACACTGATAGTTAGTCTTCTGGAGGGATGCATAGGAACCCAGTAGGCTGGCTCTTTCAAATCCTGGGAATAAAAGACTTGGGTAGCCTGTTCCGCGAGAATCACGGGCTCGTCTGTGATAGCATTTTTCTTCTTCATTCTTGACAGATTGACCAGAGGATAATCTGAATCCTTACACATCTTGACTCCAGTCTCCACCTTCACCCAATCACAGTAAAACACATCTTCTTTAAATGAACCATAGTTCAACTGTAGGATTTGTTGGATCACCCCATACCACCTGGCTTTCACAGTCACAGGCTCTTTATCAGTTCTTTTGCTCCTAAAAGTTGTGTCTGCTTCCATGGTAACACCACTATCCTGGGTCCTAAGCTTGGCCTCAAAAGCTTGGGAACAAAAACATATCCATTCACACGGTATCTTTCAATCTCCCTTACCTCGTCCGGACCTTTAAGGTAATCCCACAGGAGACCATCCATATTCTGTTCATCCATAAGCTGCGAAAGCGCAGAAAACCCATAAATCAAAATTAATGCCACCTAAATTTTTCTGACAAACCGGTTCTACAAGGCATACCTTGTTGTACAACCATGAAAGGAAGTCGGTTTCAAACTGGACCAAGTCCACTCCAACGTCTGAATGGCCGGTGCGGTAATCCCTGAACATAAATATATAACATACTTTTAATACCAACCCATTATCAATAGAAATTCAGTGTCCATACAAACAGAAATTATATAACAACAAATACCTATAATAATCGTCTAGTTCCGGTTGACAACGCTGAAATACTAGCCACCGACGTATCTGAA
The DNA here is from genome assembly GCA_023529015.1 of Papaver nudicaule. Classification (NCBI taxonomy): domain Eukaryota; kingdom Viridiplantae; phylum Streptophyta; class Magnoliopsida; order Ranunculales; family Papaveraceae; genus Papaver; species Papaver nudicaule. The sequence goes on from JAJJMA010045682.1 coordinate 42,404, forward strand.
CCCATTGAACAGGGCTCAACAAAACTTCTTTATCTCCAAGAATGGAACCCTCATCGCTGAAATCAGATTCTTCATCCAGAAAGGCAGCCCAATTGGCTTTGTGACCTCCTTCGGCTCTAGCTTTGGCTTGCTCCATTGCATACCTAACAGCCTCATTTAGAATGATAAAATTTGTAATTGACGCTTCAATGTATCTCTTGTTATGGCAAAGGCCTTTGCACTCCTTCATTGCCCTGATACAGTATGCACATGTAAATTTCAGTACAAAACTCCCAAAAAAATGCAAACAAATTGAAGGGGTAAATTGGTGAAACGACAATTCACCTCTCAAGTGGGTACATCCATCGGAACCTAACCGGTCCACAAACCAAGGCTTCTTCAGCCAGATGAACCATGCTGTGCACGCTTATATCAACAAATGAAGCTGGGAAATACTTTTCGAGCACGCACATGGCCTCTGCAATCATCCACTTAGCCTGGCTCAGATCTTCTATTTTAACGACCTTAGAGCACAGCAATCTAAAATACAAACTGACTTGCTCAAGTGCAATTCGAAGGTGTTTATGTCCAGGAGAGGCATGTTGAAGCAGAGCAGGTAGCAAGTACTCAATCAAAATATGATAGTCATGAGATTTTAAGCTCAGCAACCTATCCCCACTCACATTGTTGCTCAAGTTTGAGCAAAAACCTGAAGGGAATTTCAGAATTCTAATGATCTGGCAAAACAAATTCTGCTCTTCTTTAGACAAAACCCACACCGGGGTGTTTACTACCACATTCTTAAATTTCTTCGCTTTCCACTCTCCAATGTGGAGCTTTTTCTCACGCAATTCATCACGATTATTCCATAACCTTTGAGCCTTACTTCCATCATCAAAGAGAGCGTGATAAATGTGTTCCATGACGTTCTTTTCCGTGTGCATCACGTCGATAGAATGAAATATACCCAAATTGCTATACGACTCAAGTTCCCAAAAACAACACTTCCTATTGAAAATACCTGTTTCCAAACCAGAATTATCCCTCTGATCAATACCACCATCCTCTAACTCATAATCATCCTCAACCTCAGTCTCAGTCTCATCATCAGACACGTATCTCTTTCTTTTACCAGCCTTGCGTTTTTGGGTCTTACCAGGTATGTAATGAACATCTTTAAACAACTCGAGCGACTCATCGTTAGTTAGTCTCTTTGGCGCCAACTTTCTCTCCTCTTTGTCCAATCCCAAGAATTTCCCATCCCTAAAGGTGTGCCTGCTCTTGAGGAAAATCCGATAGTTAGTGTACACTACCTTCCTAAATCCTATGTCCATATGAGTACATCGAGTTTTTTTTTGCGCAGACAACACATCCATTGTAGCCATGAACTGTTCGTCCACTTAAAATACCAAGAGCAGGTAAATCATGAATCCCAAACATTAGAGTTACTCTCATGATAAAATACTCTTTTCTGAAAGAATCCCAAATTCGCCTTCCGTCTTTGAAGAGAGTTTTTAATTCATCGACAAACACCTGCATAAATACATCAATGTCTCCACTCGGTGACTTGCGACCAGGTATCAACATATTGTATATTTGGAATTCAGTCTTCATACACAAAGAAGGTGGAAGATTATAAACCACAGAAATGAGAGGCCAACAGCTCCAACCTATATTCGACTGGCCATGGGGATTAAACCCATCCTTCGATATTCCAAGGTAAACATTTCTGCCTTCCGCTGCAAAATCCGGGAATTTTCCCTTGAACTTGCGCCACTGAGGTGAATCGCACGGATGACGCATATAACGACGAGAAACTGCCGCTCGGTTGTGCCAATCCATAAAAGCTGCTATCCAAGGAATATAGAACATTTTCGCAATTCTTGGTCCTAGAGGAAAGTATCTTAGCACTAACATAGGTTCTTTTGACACCTGCATCTTCCCGTCGGAATCTTTGAATTCTTTAAATCTTTTAGCTTGGCACACTCGACATTGCTGAAGATTTTTATCTACATTGTGATACATCATACAATGATTCGGGCAAACATGAATAGCCTTGCATTCCATCCCCAGATCCTTTAGCATCGTCTTCGTAGAATCATAGTTTTTAGGGAAATTGTTTCCAGGAAGCCACTTTCCTAACAGAATCAACAAACTATCCATACAATGACCAGAGAATTTATATGTTTTCTTTAGATTATGCAGTTCTACGATAGCACCGATGGTTGAGATACCTTCGGATGCTGGGTGCAACTGCTTCCCTGCAAAATTTGAGTACTTAGCATAACGCTCCCCCATATCCACCTCTTGTTCTTCACAGACTACTTGCTCATAAGGGTCAGCATGAGGACCAAAGTTGGCAGCAGCATAAGCATCCCAGTCGAAATCAGGCATTTCTTCTTCTGCAACCTTCTCCTTCTCCACAGAACGACTAGTTGAACTCTGACCCACCAATTCCTCACCATGCAAGTACCAAGTGTTGTACGTCCTCAAGATACCCACCTCGAACAGATGCTTTCGAACAAATTTCCATGGATGCCGAAAATCATTAGCACACTTCTTACATGGGCAAGCACAACCAGATGAATCCCCATTGGCTGATGCAAAGTTGAGGAAGTCTCTAACCCCCTCTCGATATTTTTAGCTAAATAGGTCTTTTTCAAGCATCCAATCTTTATTCCCCAACATCCTACATTACCAAATTGAAATATGCTTGATGTTACCAAGTTCATAAACTAAAGATACAAATACTAACAATCATAAACTTTCACATACAAACCACACATACAAATCAGCAAAAAATCTATAACCAAATACAGATCTGAAAAGATGTAGATACTCATACTCTAATTTTAAATCAGGGAAATATGTAATTGCTGGATGAATTCAGTTATTCAATTGATGTTCATATATTTGAAATTAACATAAATAAATGAATCTTAAATCAGTGAAATACCTAATTGCTGAATGAACTCAGATTCCTCTTAAATCAGTGAAATACCTAATTGCTGAATGAACTCAGATTCAAATTCCAAATCTCAATCAATAACTCTATGAGAAATCGATTTGATAATTAAACTAATATCAAATCGAGGTTCACATAAGAAGTAACTGATTGAATGATGTTGATGATGTTTTCTCAAGCTCAGACTCAAACGAAGGATTATACGCTGAAAAAAAAAGGGGAAAGGAATTGAATGTTAGGCGATGAAATCCGTGGAGGTGAAGACGAATAGAAGTTATGTCTCAACTGTTTTCAGCTAGACACATTAACTTCTTTCTCTACCCTATCACCAAAACTCGGACAAAATAAATGAATTCATTTTCAGTGATTTTTCTTTATTGTTTTCTGATTTTCAAAATTTATCTCAAATGTTATTCAACAGAATTCCGTTGAGATAAAAAACAGGTTCTGTTACGCTGCTGGGGTTGAAATTTCATCACACCAAAAGTTGGGCGGGGAAAAGAAAAGTCGAGGCTAACTTAGGAAGTTCACCGAAATATTGAGGGTAGGCGGGTAATTGCACCAACAAAAACACGGAGCACTGTAACATATCGCATTTTCAATAACCATTGAAGACGTTACGAGCTTCCCAACAGCGTATGCCCATTGCTGAAATGCAAACCGTGACTAATGCTGCTGTTGGTAAAAACTGGATTTCGTGTAGTGGCCCCAAAGGGTTGCGTGCTTTTGGTGTATACCCTGGACCGAATCCTGAGTAAAGTAAACGTAACAACGATAAATGTTTTCATCTTCATAAACTGAGAACTTTGCACCCCTACATGGTTTTGTCCCTGCTACTTTCTTTCCTTTGCCTCTTTTGGTGTAGTTGGTTAAGGCTGGGAGTTTTTGTGAGTAACAGTTCCATGTGCCGATTCTTGACTCCATGTTCCGTAACGGGGATCTTAAGTAATCACTCCATATTGGGGGGCTTGACTATTCATTCCAAAACGGGGATCCATGATAAAAAAAAACTGACAAAGCTAGTTTGCGGTTGTGTGAAGAAAGATGAGCAAAAAAAAAAAAAAAAAAACTCACTGGAAGACTGTCAGGAGGAGGTGAGTTGAAATGGTTTTGAAAATCAAGTATTTTTAGAAGTTGGGAAATCTGGACCGTTGGATGTATTTAATGCAATATAGGAGTTGCCGTCGATCGAGATTAATAATCTCTTGGTCGAGATACAGATCTCGATACCGAGATTCATAGACTATCGAGAAAATCAATCTCGACAGAGAGAGTCACTAGCGATCGCTAGTGACTTTATATAGTCCGATGAATCGCTGGAACCGCCGTATCCAGCGGTTTACCTATTCATTTCTGTGATGTGCCCCTTCCATGGTGGGGCAAAATAAGGCAAATCAAAGGAAATACTTTACCCGTTGGAAGGGGCCTTACCTGCCCATGGTTGCAATAGCATTTTTAAAGCCGTCCAAATGGGTAACCAAACCGTCCCACCAAGGGAGTTTCTTTAGCATTTGACAAGCTGCAAACCGACACAAGTAGTAATAAGTCTTGCAACCTACTTGTTTCTAGATCTTGATACGAAGTCACATCATCCGATCCGACAAGATTAACGCGTGATAGCCGTTGTGGGAATAAACAAAAAAAAAAGGTCAGCTAATCCGACCGTCTTTGTCTTGTGCCCGTATCTCGATTATGTTCCCACATCTCTTTCCTTTAGATCCGTTGTGGAATGTTTCTTCAACCTAACGACACTAGAACTAGAATATTCAAACAAATCATAGTGACCATCAAAGTGTCTTTGGAAAAACTCCTTGTGCACATACAAAA
>JAJJMA010045690.1:0-16926 GCA_023529015.1 Papaver nudicaule
TACACGACAACTCCAAGACGTGCAACCTCTGCAGAAAGGGCATTGCTGGTGCGAGTCAGGATTTGTGTTATGGAAAGAGATGCTGAAAACCTGATTGGATTTTTTATTCTATATCAGATGGAGCTTACTTTCACTATGGAGATTCAAACATGGAAACTGAACCTAAAGACATTCAACAAGATCCGTAAGTTACATAAGACCATAACAGCATTTATAAAAAGTTCAGTCCCCATTACTCTTTGCAACTTAAAACTGTATCAGTTCTCATGGAGTAAAAAGCTGTACTTTTGGTGTAGGAATTTTGAAGAATGAGCTCAACGCTACAAAACTGTGATAGAGGATAACTATCAAGGTCCAAGGAACTGGATATGAAGACTTTCGAGTTTCAACAAATCTGTGTGGTCTACATCCCGCCTGCCTCCTAAAGGTTCTGTGATCATAGTATAGTCACTGTTGCATAGCTCACATCCATCAAGAGGAATGCTTCAGTGTAGAGAGATTCCGCTAACCTGTAACTTGTGAGTATGCATAGTTTGTATGGAATCACTTACATTGCTCTATCTCTTGGCTTTTTGCTGGACTATTTCCTACATGCCTATCTTTTCTAGGCTTGGATGCGGATACTTGCCTGCTTGGCGTTTCCAGCCCTCAATCCTACATGCAGATCAGGTAAGCTACGTACCACCAATACTGTAAAAGGTTTCTTTAGAAATTTGTAAGTTAGTTACGGCTGCTAACTTGTACTTACGGCTGGTAATTTTGCGACACAAAATTTTTGATTTACATTGAACTTACGGCTGCTAAGTATAGTATCGGTATTAGCCGTAAGTAAGTTACGGCCACTAATATTAACTTACGTCTTGGATCTGAAGCTTTAATGGCTAACTTACGGCTAGATGTTCTTCAGATGCGAGCCGTAAGTATCTCTGGTACTCGTTTTTTGATTTTCATGGAGTGAATCTCACCCGTAATCCTACCGTATCGATGTTGTAGAGGCTTGATTGGTTTCGTTGTTGTTGTGAAGAGAACGAGGGTAGGTCCTTTCAATTAAGAAATTGTTGGTGATATCTCTTTCAATTACAGAGACAAAAAAATGATGGTGATGAAACTGTTTTGATGATGGTGGTGGCGGCGACGGCGGCGGTGGTGGCGGTGACGTCGGCGGTGGTGACGACGGTAATGGTGTAAAAACACCATTGTTGGTTGCATCCACGATAAAAAAAAAAAAAAAAAACTTATAGCCGGCGGCGGCGGTGATGGAGGCGGCGGTGACAGTGGCGGTGGAGGCGGCGGTAATGGTGTAAAAACATCATGACTTAATTATATTTTGATTATCAGTTTAATCAAGTTTAATTTAGTTAATTATATAGTAACTAATTAAACACTAAACATAAAGGGGTAGTTTTGGTATTAAAAAAAATTTTACATAGGGGGAGAGCAAAATTACTTCGGGAATCTAACAGTAGAAGGGCTTCAATTTTTCAAAATTTTTTGAAGCCCCTAAATCAGCTATGTATTGCAATTGATGCTGCCATGCCACTTCAACCCTCTAAATATTTACTATATCTTTGACTTGGTTGTAAAATGCATTGATTGCCTCTAATAAAATAAATCATTCAGATACAGTGGTTGTTGAGCCATCGTAAGGTAAGGGTTGTTGCGTTGCCTCTAATGCTTGTTGGACCAGCAATTCCTATCCTGTGGGATGTTAATGCATTTGTCATTTTGTCCCCATAAGAGCGTTCACAGTGCTTGACGGGCATATGCCAAATCTGCCAAAGGTGGCAAAGAAAAATTTTAAAAAAATCTATGTCAGTCTACTCCACCCATTAGCTTACCAACAACGTCACAGTTCCAATTTGTGTGTACTGCTAGTGCCTACAGTGAGTGAGTTCAAGACCTACTTCAGAACAAAATTATACCGAGGTCTTTAATAATGATTAATGAGCATTGTGCGATCAACAAAAAAAAAGTTGGAAAAGGGACAGTCACCCAGAGAAAATGAAGTTTATTTCTCATGTTTTACAGTTAGTCTGAAGCTGATGTTTTACCCTAGACGAACTAAAACATAACTCTTTTTCTCTTTTGCTTTAATGAAGTCTTGAGAAGAATCATAGTATACATTCAAATATTCAATACATCACTGCAGTATTTTTTCCCACGGTTACATTCAATAGTTTCCAGGACAACACTTGCACGATTATCTGCCACGGTTTCAACCAAAAAAAAAAAAAAAAAAAAAAAACAAAGGAAAAGCAAAAGAAAGAGGCAGTAAAAATGTTGATTATCGCCTCAAACTATATTTTTGTATATCTGTCTTTCTCGTCTCAGTCAAGATAGGTGGTTGTTCCTTTACTAGAAAACCTTGGCAGTCGATAATCCTGTTATCAGAGAAATTATAATATGTCATGGAGCCAAGCTTGCTCGTCAAGAACGGCTTCAACTGAGATTCTGTGACTAGTTTATTCTTCCTAAATTTCAACAGAATGGACCTTTACCCATGTACATCCCCCAACCCACAGTCGTCAATGTAAGAACAACTCACAGCCAATTGTTGTGTTGTTTAATGTAAATGTGCTGTTTTTAATGGTGAATATGATTATGTTCATGGATATTTTGACTAGCTAATCTGATCTCACTCTTATAAGAACAACCTGACATCCTGCAATAGTACCCTCAACCTGACATCCTGCAATAGTAGCCAGGTTGATTGTATCTTCCAGCGAACATTTCAGAATGATAGGGAGGTAGGCTCAAGCTCAACATTAACTCATCACCTCCTTTTATTTCAGACTGAATTTGGGACTCCCTAAGCATGTCAGTGTTACTACTGCATTCTTCCTCAACCTTCTCATCCAACACGGCATCAGCACTCCCTGTAACAACACAACCCTTTGCACGCACCCGGGGAGATGGCCTTGTAAATGATTTATCTCTTGGCAAAGACTTCTTGTCCCTCGATTTCCTGCTTTTTGTGGTTAAGTACCCGCCAACCAAAGCTTCCAAAGCTTTTGCGGTAGGTGGTCGATTTCTTGTACTCTGTCGGCGGGCATTAATAGTAGGCTGATCTTCGGCACTAGAAATACCATTTGAGGTTCTCGCTGATGCGCGAGGATCCTCTGGTTGGATTACTTCAGCTGGAAGAGACAAGCCCTTTGTCCTTCCATCGTTATGAATATCCCTCTCCTCCATGATGAAAGGATCATCACCTTCATATTCAGGCAGTGCATTCAGATCGATCATAATACGCTGTTCAGCTTTTCTACCGACTTGCCTTTCGTTGCTATCATCTTGGTCTTCTTTAGTTGAATAACCAGTCAATACTTTCTCTCGAGATGAATATTCTTCAGGAACCATATGTTCATTGGCGTCAGGTGAGTCTAAATTGGAAGAGGGCTCCTCAGCTTCTTTTAATCCAAAATGAGTAGAAATATTATTTGTACTCAAGCTTCTCTCCTTTTTAGCACAGGCAGCTAATTTTCTTCGTTTCTTCACTAGGGCATTAGAGTTTGACTCTCCCAATTTTCCCCTCTTTTTTAATCTACACTTTGACGCCTTCCCCACTTGCTTGTCATTAACGTCAGCATACTGAAATTCCTGATTCTCCTCAGGAAAATTGCTAATAACTGAGCCATTAATTGTCATACGCTGCCTTGAAACACCAACTAGACTATCTGCAGTGAAGTTATCCTTCCTCGGCCTACTAGTAACAGTATCTTGCTGAGGCTCATCAACCAACATAGCAACTGAGTCTGGATTGTCCAGTCGCTCTTTGCAGCTTACTACGACAGTTTCTCTAGATATACTTGATGGAGCAGAAGTATTGTTAGTCTCAACAGGTAAGGTTCTTAGATCTCTCATCTTGAATGGTCTTTCCTCATTGATCAAACTAGTGTCCACAACAATAAACTTCACTAGATCTGCATTGGAACTTGGAAGCCGTGGTTTCAGATAACAATGGCGTTGATGATCTGAAGGAACATCCTGATCTGATATCACCTCTGGAGCCCACTCATGTGCTTCCTTGTTGTCATTTTCTCTAGGTGCTTCTTCTACCACTACATCCAGAAGAGTTGGATCAGACACCACTTTGTTCAAAATATCCGTGACAGAATCAAAATAGTGATTTCCTTTGACATGTCTTTTTCTTGAGAACTTCTTAACATTGGGAATGAGAAACACCAAAGAATTCTTGTTACCATTGTTATAACCTTGACACTTAGGTTGCTCAGAGTGCCATCCTCTGGCAAGTAAACGGGGCCAAACGGCGTCCCAAAATAATTCATTAGACCGAGCTTTGCTTAAACGGAAGTCACCGTTTAAAAACTTAAGGATATCAGCAGATGTAAGAGAATTGCACTCTTTGCCTGTTGGAATTTCTCGACGAACATGGATAGCTTGGCCGAACCTTACAGAGTCTGAAATGCCAGTCAAATCTCGCTTACACTTGCCAATTCCCACAGCTTCTACCAGTGTTTTTATGCCGACTGTTGCCTTCATATGAGAAACATAGTCCTCAAGCGTAATTGTACCCTCTGTATATTTCTTTCCCACCTACAATTTTCGCAAATGACATATATAAAGAAACTCTAGCTGAATAAGGGTTCTAAAGATTTCTGCAAGAAAGTATAAGAGCATGACCTAGCTCCTTATGCTTCTAGAATTAAATATTCGCAAATGGTAACAAATTCTGGTTGCGTGATAATTATGTTTGTATTATCTCATGGCACAAACTAAAACTAGACATACTATTACCAGGTCAGATATTTGCTCACAAGCTCACAATTCGATGAGAAAACTAAAGTCTTCCAATTCAAGGTATGGTGAAAGGACTATTCTAGAGGCTGGATGTTACCAAGTGAAGGTTTTGGTGTGGAAGATTTGAAAACCAAAGCATTGAAGAAATCTAAACTTGCCACGTTAAAGAGCAGAGAAAGCTTTCAAATGATGGCTATCTGTGAAGTTAAATTGCTCAACACAATTTTGATACAAGAACACGGGGATTTAAAGGAAGTACTATTTTCCATAATTTCGCAGAAATATGAAAGCTGTTAAAGATTGCATCAACTGTTATGAAGTCAACTCTTAAAAATTTAATACTATATGACATTATTATCAAGTGCTAAACTCTATTATTTCACTGATGTACTTCTAAGGGATATTGGATGCTAATCATGACGATTTCATAAAGACATAGATAAGTGCAGAGTAGAATCATTTAATTTATATTCCCAAGCAAAACCTTTGAATTGAGGTATCAACATACCTCTATGAAACCATTTTCGCAGTTCTTGGGAACATGGGGAAGCAAACGCGATAACAACTCCTGTTGCCGTGACCCTGTGAAAATCTTTAGCCCATTTGCACATCTTTTGCCTTTTACCTTCCTACCCTCTGACCATCGACGGTGTGCATCAGACCTAAAAAATTTCCCATAGTAGTATGACTGAATATCACCCATCTCTTTACTTTCAACAAATTTCTTCACCTGAACAAGATTCTTCCCAAAAATATAAAGACCGAGAAGAAAACTGTCCTTCTCAACAACCGTCCAGGAGTTGCTTACCGAACCAGGAACAGGACAGTAACCTTTGGCAATTAAGTCACATTGCTCATCCATCGAAGGTAAATCCATATGTAATTGATTGGCAACCATCGTACTATTTTTCCTCTTCTCCAATTTCACAAAAGGTTCAACTTTAGCTTTTGTACCTTTATGGTCTGAATTTTTGTGCCTCGCTCTCCTTTCAGACCTTTTTGCACCCACTCTATCACCTGGGTCCGGTTGAAATTTAACCCCTTCAAGTTTGGGATCATCGACTTGGTCGTAAACCCACATAACTGGGATGGATAATCCCATTGGCGAAGAATGACAAGTACCAGCAGCTTCGAAATGAAATGCAGTATTCTTGAAGTTATCCAATTCCCCTTCTTTTTCTGGAATTTCCACCTGGTACTGCTCTCCGACTCGAGGAAATACATCCGGGTCCCCAAAGATATCCCTTGGAGAAGGCAAAAGCTCGGCAGGCTGGTCCTCAATATGGTGCTCAACGTCGTCCATTTCACCAGAATCCATCTACCTATTGAACTGAAAGAAAAAAAACAATTCAGTGGTTAAGATTCTATGGTAAAAACAAACATATTTTAAAGTACTCAAGTAATCTCAGCAGCTTGTTCCCCCATCTACATAGTACAAAACTGTATTCCTTAGTTCTAACTGCAAAGTCAGCTACCAGCATTTTGACGCTTGTCCCTGACTCTATAAAGGGATTGCTAGTCTACACACAACAATGTACGTCATTTCAATAGTTGTCAAAGCTTGGTATTTCAAAATCGAACCAATATCAAACCAGTATATATGCGAAGTACGAAATAAAGAGTTAAGCATTATACGATAACCGATTAATCGAACTAACGCTAACTAATTCTAATTTTCAGACTACTAAAAAAGGAGAAGCCTTTTGAGAACTTAATCAGTAAGTATTACTTAATTAAGCATAATCAAGTATTAAATGGGGCAAAGAAATCTCAGTTCTACTATTCTATCGGAAACATAACAAAGATCAGTGATACATTAAACGTAAGCGGTATATATCAATTTTGAACTGAAACCCACATACGCCGGTAAAAAAAGAATCACTTCCAGATCTGTTTCCGAACACGAATATCATACCGGGCATCAAGAACCAGAAGTTAAAGTAAACCCGACAAAGATATTAACCCGTAGACACCAAACACCACATAATAACAACCTTCAAACATCTGATCCCATCAAAATTGAAGTTATAACTCAGAAACAAGCAAGAAAAATACTAAAAAAACAATCATCAAAACACAGTTAAGTACATAAAAAATATAAATGAGAGAGATTTTTTTACTTCACCTCCTCCAACTTTACGTGACGGAAAAAAAAAACATGGGTTTTTGAAGGGTAAAATGGGTTTTCGAACTATATTTTGACCCCTTGGATTGTCAACTTTTTCACTCCTCAAAATAATAAAAATTCAAGAACACAAATATAAATAATAATATTATTAATAAATAAACAACAAAGGAATATACAAAGTACATATAGATATGTATATATGTCTGTGTTATATACACAGAAGAAGAGAAGAGATTAAAGAAAAGGAAGAAAGGGTTTTACCTTGTTCAAATGATGTGTACTCTCGTTTGTCTTACAAATTCATGGAGGACGAAGAGAGACTTTGAAACAGAGAAAGAAAGAAAAACCAAAGTCGTTTCTTTTCCTCCTCCTCCTCTCGAAACCAGAAGAGAGAGAGAGAGAGAGAGAGAAGTAGAAATGATACGATAGAGAGACAGAGACAGAGGGAGAGTTTGGATTTAAAGGAGAGGAAATCTAGAAAGAAAGAGAGAGAGGAGAAGAGATTTACGCGAAGCAGCAGCAGAAGCAGGTTTTGTTTATGGGAAGGAGGATTTGATTTATGGACATCATACGAGAAGAGAAGAGATGTGACCACGGCGTTTTTCTCATTACTAGTTTACTACTACTTATACTGTTTTTTCTTTATCAATTTGACCATATTACCCTTTATCATTTCTTAATCTTCTATATGTTTTCATGTTCATGCATTTTCTCTCTTTCTTCCTTTGGCTTATTAGAATGTCCCTCATTATTATCATCAAAATAAATATAATTTCAAGTTTTAAATCCAAAAATCTTAAGGTTATGCTGTTTGGATTTCTATACTAGAAATGGTAATTCAACCCTGAGTAACTTTACAGATACTGGAATTGTCGTTTAGTGCATAATTCGGAATCATACATGATTTTATCATCGAAGTTAAGACGATTTGTTCTTAAAGATTTTGTTTCGGTTAATTTCGTCTATTTTTAGTGAATTTGATTTAATGATATACCATAAAAGAGCTTTCTGCGTTGTTCTAACGTAACAGAATTTTGAATAAATTTGCTGGCTCTTGACAGGCAAATTCAAACGATTCGAATTTGAAATTTATCAGAAATGAGATAAGTTATTAAGATTCATATAACCATTATTGTTTGTCATAAATTAATAATGGAAAAGTCAAAGCATTTAACCGATGAATTTACAGCATTTAAATTACGTCTTTGTAGAAGAATGTAACCGGGAGACGAAAGACTTAGTCGAATTTGGAATAACATCTCGGTGCAATTTGGTGGGGCATACGGAATGCAAGAGTCTTTGAAAAAACAACAAGAAAAACTTGGTAAGCCTCATTGAAAATGTTAAACTACGAGCGTTCTTTCGGGGCGAATCAAATACAAGTATGTTAAATATAACGACGAACATGGGGGTAGTATTGTGGGACTCTTTGTTTCGACCTTCGTGAAGTTGTTGTTAATTGTTATTTGTATTGGGTTGTCGGTAACCTTTTCGATTCCCTTTTTCTTTTCTTTTTTAGGTTGAGGTACCCTTCTTAAGTACTAATGCCTTTGAACGATAAAAAAAATATACATTATGTATTTATTTTTATCAATAAGAAAACGTAGAAGTTGAAAGTTCGAATTTGGATTAGCTAAGTTGGTGAGGGGCTAACTCCCATAAAATAGGTCACATGTTCTAATCTCCCGCGTGTTTTCCCTGCGTGAGTGTTGTTCGTGACCCCCTTCATAGGTATATTTGTATGTCGTCTCTATATTGATGTTGTCGATCGCCTTTCTAGCTGGCAGTTATATGTCTTAAAAGCAATTTCTTGATGTAATTCAGGCACTGATGTAAACAAAAAAAAAATGTTTATACAATAGAACCTCCATCCATAAAGAAATATTCTTTCATTAGGGTTATTCTTAAATAGACGTTTACCTTGAAAGTGATCAAAAAAGTTGTTATACCATCGGTGGTGACTGTGACGGAGCAATGACACATTTGTCCTGGGGTCAAGTAAAATTTTCAAACATTCATAAAAAAAATTACTCCATTAGCACTATAAAAAAATTTACTTTTACCCTACTTTTTTGACCCCACAAGATACAAAAATGACCTAAAGCAAAAACCTATTTCTCTTGAAATCACAAAGCAAGTGGGGTCCGGAGATCCCACTTGTACCCCCTCCCTCCGTCACTGATACCCATGTACCTAGGTAATACTCCCTGCATTTAATTTAATTTATAAAGACTAAAGAACTTAAATTGGTTTGTCCAAATAGATAGGCAGAGTTACACTTTCACTAGAGTTTTTCACATTTTTATCCTTATTTATGATGCATAGGTATCACGCAATAAAATTAATTATTCTTGTAATCAGCAACGAAAAATTACTCAAAACTCAGGTAGCATTTCTCTCTATCCTAGAAAAAATTTATTATTCCAAGAATATGTTGGAAAAGGATGAAGGATCCATATCCTTGCACACAAAACTATCTTGCCATCGACCCACCGGTTTACACATCCAGAATAAAAGACTACTAGTAGGTGTAAGAAACACAAGTTAGAGCTTTTGTTGTTAGAGATTTATTGTGCTTTTGTTTTTATTAGAATTTTTATGCTCGTTCTTTGTTGTATTCGCTCGCATACGACTTGTACGCATTTTCAATAAATATTTCCTATCGATCAAAAAAAAAAAACACACAAGTTACACACCAACAATGAGTGCTCTGGATGGTGAGTCAAGATATTTGAGCTTAGTTTTCAATGAATTTTTACAAATACCAAAAGATAAAATACAAAAATTAGAAGTCACGGTGGATTCTGATCTAATTCTGAAGAGCTAGATAGTGGATACCACCTCCATCAGATTATCAGTAATACTTACACGCTGGGTTGCACGGACTCGGACGCGGAGACGCGGACACGACACGACACGACACGGACGCGGACACGAGCGAGGTCTCAAAATTGTAGGACGCGGACACGTTTATATATTTAGTAAATATATAATTTAACTATACTGATATATGAAATTAATGCTAGGAGAAATAGTATAAAATGTTGAAAATATACAACCTACACACAAAAGCGTGAATGGCTTCTTAGGCGGGATTATGACCTTGAGAGTTTGAATCTCAAGGGAGAACATACAAAATTATCACTTTAAAGTAGAGAGTTGACTGAGTTGACTGCGTCGTATGCGTGTCGTGTCCGCATCCGTGTCTGACACGAGTCCGACGCGGATTCGGGCCTAAAATCGACGCGTCTGTGCAACCCAAGCTTACACGGTTACAAAAGAGATTATCTGAACTAACAGGGGTAGTTTTGTCATTGATGTACATTTAAGTCTTAACTTCTCAAGTAAAAAGTTGATTGATCTATCCAACGAAATGAAATTATGAAAATCTCGCGTTATAAAACGTATCGCGATATATACATGTCTTTTACGTGACAGTAATCAGAATATTATCCCGTACAGCAAAGAGGTAAATAGTTGTTGATGGTCCACATCCATATGACCGTTAGATCTACATATCTGAGCGCCACAATTGTGCTCAACGATCAAGAAAAGGTCATTTGACAAGTCATATGGTGGAGTTTTGTCGTGTATATAAAGTTAGTGAAACATCGACGGTTATAAACTAGTGAGAATCTTTTTGAGAAGGTAAAAGAAGGAAATGATTTATACTTGAAGTAATTTCCACCTAATGAATTCTTTTCTCGAAACTACGTGGATTTTCAGTACGTCATGGTATGTGTTTCAGTAATTGTTTAGTAGACTTGTGTGGGATTTTTGACAACTACTCATTGTTTCATTGACCTGGTTATTTTGAGGGCGAGACCTTTTTTTAATGAGGGCGAACACTACTTCAAATATTCCATCTCAGTTTATAAGGGGTGTTAAAACTTTGTGCAAATACTAAAAAGTCCATACACTAATCTTAATACTAATTTAACTACATAACTAATCAAAAAATACCCAAACAAATACCCTCTTCTATATATCCTTATCAACAAACACTCTTCTTCTCTCTATTTCATTTCTTACTCTCTAAAATCCATTTTCAAAAAAAATTAGCACATTCAAAATTTGTTTTGAAGAAGCTTGGTTTGTTGATTAACTTACATTGTTGATTAAGTTACGTTACAAACAAAGATGGTTGGTCAAACACAATCGAATAATGGTTTATTGGTTTATGTGAGAAGAGGAAGAAGAGGAAGAGTTTCATCAAGATCAAAGTGGAACAACCCGAGCTTGAAGAACCACAAGAACAACAACCCCAACAGCCATTCATGGATGAGTCTCCAATTAGGAGGTTAGTTTAATACAAACACTATGATTCGCATGATAATAGTAAATTTTTTTTGTAGTTACAGAAGAAAAATCGTCGAGGTTTATCTCAAGACCATGCCGATTGTTCATGTTCTGGGTACAAAATTTGTAGAACTCGTCATGATCGACGAACTTATCATGACGACTTAGAAAAACATACCATGCCGTATATGCTTGGTTCCTTAAGTCGTAGAGCTTATATATAGGTCTGTGACGATTGTTCATATTCTGGGTACGAAAATTTGCAACTCGTCATAATCAGAGAACTTATCCTGACGATTTGTTTCCAGTATTTCCTGCCGTATTTGTTTTAATTTGTTTGGTCGTAAAGGTTTAAGATAGGTATGTGACGATTTTACAGTTAGAAAAAGCAAAAAAGGGTTATACTTTACTTTCTGCGGTCGTCACATTTGTATACAAAAGCATGACGATGTGTTTGTTAGGTAGAGAGTCGTCAAGTTGTTCATCCTTACCGTGACGATATTGATGCATGGTCTTTGTTATGCTATACAGCCTTGGAGAGCCGAGTACTCCACAGCGTGAGCTAGTTCCATTACCACTCCCACTACTAACCGAGGAAAACGTTGCTGAACATAACTTTGTTTTCATACCATTGTTTTCAACACATAATGTAGTCAATCTTCGGCGAAGAAGAGTTGGTGACATGGAACCGTTGTTTCGTTGTTTTTGTTCAACCTATCTAAGGGTGATACGCCACAACAACATGATTGAGAGATTTGGGGATGTAACCAGATCTGGGCGTGTTATCAATCCTAATGAGTGAACTTAGAAGAATCTTTCCTTAAAGTGTTTTCAATTTCTTTAGTTGTTGAATTACTAAATTGTTAGTTAAACTTTTGTTCCCTAAATTCTATGTAGTTGGTTTGTGTGCTCTCGTACATTCTACTTATTATTATGTTAGTGATGATTTTGTTATTTTGTCGTACATTCCACCAAATCGTCATAATATTAACCACAACCTTGACAATACATTTCATGGTCATTGTTATTTTGTCTAGCCTCGAAGAGCTCAGCCCTCCTCGGTATCCATTAGGTTCAGAGGTTGATCCTGAACCCCCACTACCAATGCGCCTTGATCATCCACTTGCGATTGAGACACGACGTCAAATGAATGAACTCATTGATCGACCTCCCCCACGACGATTGCGGGGGGATTATGTTCCTGAATATCTTCCTGGCCCCAGCCGTCGTCAGTATCCAGTAATTCCATTTTCTTCTGAGCTTTATCATCAAAACCCACCACCAATTCGCGAGGATGATCCACGTGTGATTCATCAACGTCATCTGTATACACTACGTCAGGAAAAGCCCCACTATAGCTGCTGTTGTATTGAATGTGATAGGGTTGTACGCATCAACATGATTCGCGGCCAAAAGATGGTGGATACGAAGGGACGACGCGTCTTTAATCCTTATGAATGAACTTATGGAAATATGTATTAGCTTTAGATGTTGGATTGGGTTATTTTGTTTGTTGAATTAGTTAAACTTTTCTATTAAGTTAATCTGGTATGCTACAGTTATATTATACATTCATTTGCAGACGTTTGAGGTTTTCATTACGGTGGTAACCATTAAATTATAATGACTCAAACTCTGCACATAAATCGTCAAAGAATCAGAAACAACCGTGACGAAAAATCTTAAATCGTCAAGTTGTGTTTGTAAAACTTGACGATTTCTGTTGCAGTTTGAACCTACTCTGTATGAGTTTCATACGAAATCGTTATAGTTTACAGCTATAGTATGACGATTTACTGTGGTTTAAATTTGTGTCGTTTTGTTATATCCTATTAGCCTGACGATTTGCTGATATAAAGAAGATGTCGTCACATATATTGTCAAACCTTAACGATTTTGTTCCTTTTCAGTTCCAATTGAAATTCATAATCAAACTAGCCTATAGCTACCATGTAGAATATAAGCTTCAAAATAAAACATTTATACCTACAATCAAACCTTAGGAGTAGTCTTTAAATGAATTACATGCCGATAATAGAAGATTTAAAATATGAAACATACCACTTTCTTAACAATAAAGGGTCATAGACTCATAGGTGTTTCTTTGCCTTAGCTTAGGGTTGCCTGATCTTCAAATCCTCCTTTAGACTCGATCTTCATATCCTGGTGGAGGTGGGAGTGGGCGAGACATGTAACCCAAGATGGGCATCTTTTCAACCATCTTCATCCAATGTGCAGCTATCACTCTGGAACGGTGTGCATGATCATTTGGAAGAGGAACTCCTTCATATCATTTGAACCCAAGTCTTTCCTATACTGTTACTCTTCACAACCACGCACATTATTTCTTTTGCTTTCGTTTTAGCCCACTCTATCGCCTCATCCCTACTTTCCCATACCTACATTAACAAAGATGATAAATTTCAAACAAAGGAAAAAAATCAAGTGACATGGAAACATGTGCGGAAAAAAACAAAGTTGGCATACCTCATTAGTCATATAAAATTCGGTGGTATCTTCAGTTCTCATTTGAGGGCTTCTGGTTGATTGTCTACTTCTTCCGCATCCAACAACGGTAACTACATAGCAAGAGGTCGTCAGAAATACCACAAAAGTCGTCAAGGTTGTTTCTAGTTGCAAGTCGACTTTAGTTTTTCCCAAGGAAATCGTCATGGTTTTCAAAAATATCATGACGATTAAGTTGGTTTTTGGGACAGAGTGGATATTTTTGAGACCCCAAAATCGTCACAGTTATAAACACGAGCATGACGAGCCGCATTTAATGGCCCCACGTAAATTTGCATGCCATAAAATCGTCATGGTTTGAATTAAAACAACGATTGTTCATCTCTGAGTGTGTTTCAAATACAGAGTCGTCATGATGGTCAAACATACCTCGACGATTTCGAAAATCGTCGAGCTTTTCCACACAGAGTATGACGATTCTGGTTTCAAAAAATAAATGATTTTGAAGATTTAAGGAGTTTGACATACAATCACGACATTTTAGGATGCATACCTCGTTGTATTCACCATTGGGTTGTTCATTTGAGTGTTTTTGAGACTCGTTGAAGTCAAAAGGATCTTCATACCCAAGAGAAATCTTCATACCCAAGAGAGTCTTGTTCTTCATTGTATAATCGAGTTTGATCATGCAACATATCCATAGCGGCTTCATCTTCTATATTATTGAAACATGATTGATCAACACTACTTAAGAGAAACTCACGATCGTTTTTAGGACTTGAATCACTCATTTTCCATAAACCCAAGTTTTTCCCCCCTAAACCCTCTCCTTCTCCTTCTTCTCTCTCTAAACAAATAATTCTAATTTCAATTTCTTTTCATAACCATAATATAACCCTTCACACTAATAATTTTTGCTAATCAAATTTAGTTAACAACTAATCATATCATTAATCTCTACTAATCAAGGGTTGTTTTGTATTTAAAATAACATATTTCATATGGGATGACCTTTTTACTTCATTGTAACCCTATTTTGGATTAGCCCTCACCCTCATTAAAAAAGGCCTCGCCCTCAAAATAGCCAGGTTCATTTACTTATCTCAATTTCCATCCCAAAATAAAATCTTAAATTCAAATACTGCAAAGAGTACCTTTAACTCGGTTGATTCTAAGTTGACCACGACAATCTTCAAAACTTTTGGTATTATCGGTTCTTCCTTTTTCTTTTTTCTTTTTTGGGGGCTAGGAGGTTGAAGCTAGGGCTGTCAACGGCACATATCGAAACAGACACTAGCTCAACATGTTTTGTTACGATAATTATTATCAGATATTTGATATCTGATAACTTTCGACGGAAATCTGAAAATCTAATCTGATTCTGTTTTGTTAAGGTTATAGGATATAGGATATTAGATAATATTCCAGTAATGTCCAAGAATAGAAAATTTCTGTAACTGTAGCATGTTAACTGTAATGTAACTTGTTGAATTGAAACAACCAAATTCAAATCAAGACTACCCTGAAATGTTTAAGACTGATGATGAAAAATCAAACAACTAAATTCAAATCAAGACTACCCTGAAATGTTTAAGACTGATGATGAAAAATCAAACAACTAAATTCAAATCAAGACTACCAGAATTCATTGTCATATGCTTGAACATGACTATAAAACTTTACAAAACTCTACGAAACGACAAAAGGTTCAGAAATTGTTCTACACAAGTCCATGTTAATTACTGTCTTTGGAACCCTATAATTAAACATGGATCAACAACAACAGCTTCACACATGTACAAGGCAATTTCATCAACATCAGCACCAAACACAGTTCACCAAAAACAACTATCATAACTCAAAACAAACACCAACCCAACTCAACAAATGAAGAAAAGAAACTAACTTTACAACAATTAAATCAATACCCACATCCAAAATTATCCTTAAAACAAACTCAGAACCTTAAAATCAAACTACAAATAATATGTTCAAAAATCTTGTTAACGATTCACAAATACGATTCAAATCGTATTATACAGTTTCACAAACTTTCTGATTCTAAATCAGAGTGAGTAAAACACAATCTTTACAATCTATGTGAAGATCAACTTATGCAGAAATTAGAGAAGAAGAAGAATGAGAATAACACAAACTAAAAACAGAATTGTATTGACGCGAGTGATCTCTTTACTTAAGACGTTTAATTCCCTGGTGAAAACACATATAGTTGCTGCCTTCATCAGAAACCTTAGAATTTTCAGATTTTGCACACTTTTAACGTAATATCCATTGCTCTTCCGTGGTAACTCTGAACGATGCACCCTTTTAGTTGTTGTGGTAGAGACGTATACGAACATATGTTGTGCATAAAGTTTTTCTCCATTCATCACTCATTGGCACGTTTTTCTACCTTGGTGCCCCGGACTTCTGCCATGGAGATCAAGACCGCCCTTTGTCGTTGCTGCAAAAGAGTATCCACGAAAGAGCTAGGGTCGTGGGATCATCCCCGGAAAAAATTAAAGGACTGCACCGGCGGGTGTGGACGGTGCTGGCTGGCAGGAGTGCACGGCGCCGGCGGGATGGACGGCGCTGGCGGGAGTGGCCGGCGCCGGCGGGAGGACGTCGTTGAATCAAGGCTAGATCAAGGTTAGGGTTGTTGTTTGTGTTGTACTTGCTTGTGGTTGATCTGTTCTACAACTCAGTGCTCGTGTCGAAAGAGATGTCGGTGACGAAGGATTGCATTTGATATTACTTTTTGATGAGGTATCTGCTAACTCAGATATTGTTAGGTGCTTAAACACCTATTCAAGAGTACCTTATTCATACACTTATGTCTAGCTTACGCCTCATAAATTGGTTATTTAACGTTGTTTTCTATTTTGCAGGTACATTTAAATCATGATACATAAAATGAAGCAAAAACGACTCAATTCACAACTTGGAGTCATATGGAGTTTGTGGTCTTTGACCACAAGAAGGATACAAGCTCAATGGTGTCGCAAAACAAAGAATTACTAAGGGGCAGACAAAGGATTTGAAGCAGCTGATTGGAATTACTAGAGCACCGGACCAAATCTACTCAGCGCAGCCACACACAGTCCAGAGGCACCACAGTACTGAAAGCACCGGGTTATCGCCAACCAGAGGGAACCGCTAAGGGGTAACCCTTATCCTAATGAAATCAGAAACGAGTTTCTCTTCTTTCTTCAGATCTGTTTAGGACAGCTGTTTTTACCTGCAAAAACAAGTGTACCGTCTCTGGGTACTTTCGT
>JAJJMA010045711.1:0-12956 GCA_023529015.1 Papaver nudicaule
TAAGACACAAGAGTTAGAAACTGAGGCAATACGAAGAATCTGGCGCCTAGAAATCTACCTTCCAACTCGCTCACGTGCCTACAAGCGCCAGTTTGGGCTTCTACAAGGAGTTGCAGATGGGATTCAAACTTAGCATTCACAGAGGAACCGGATACTGTGGCCACTTGCTGCAGTTGAGCCTTTAGTTGGCTATCTAGTTCTCTAGCTCGATCGCCATGGATCTTACAGAAATCCTTCCACCTTTGCACTTCTTGCTCGGCGAAGTCTCTCTCAGAAATGGCAGTATTAAGGCGAGAGGCAAGCTTGTCAGCTCTCGCCTTCTCATCTAAACGCAGAGAGCTTGCTCTCATGTGATCCACAATGGCGGCCTCCTTTCGCTTGTTATTAAGCTCAGCTAGACGGCGAGCATTATCCCGCTCGCTTTCCATCCACTTTAGGTCGGCTTGGGAAACTTTGAGAAGATTATCAAGGTTAACATTTAATTCGTTAACATAATTTAACTCTCGGCGGTACCACTCAATAGTCTTAGCCTGGCCGTACAACATATCGCACTTCTTAGCATTAGCCTTCGCCAAGTTATCTATCTCGGTTTCAGCTCGCTTCAGTTGTGTGTCAGAATGCTGACGGCAACCTTGGAAGGGGTAAGATCTAAGGGTTTCGGCGAAAGACTAGAAGGAAAAGAAAATTCAGTTTATAAATCTAAGGAGGAAAATACCTTGAAGTTCTCCACGCTCAGTGGACTCTTTGAGGCTAGCATTGAGCAATTTTGCTGCTTCTGCTTCTTTCGCCTTCAGCTGGCGTTCGAGACCCTCGTTCTCACGAGTCAGGTAATTCACCATATCGACTTGTACGTCAAAAGTATCGATCAGACTCAAACAATGTTGAAATCCCTGAGGCAGAAGCGAAAGAAGAGTTCAGCAAATTTAGTCATTATAGCTAACAATAAGAACACATTGGAATAAGTAGTTACCGCGGCGGCCATGAAAAAATGTTCTTGGGGAGTCAACCCTTGGGCCACTGAAGCTAAATTTGAAGAATGAGCCAAGCCTGTTGTAGCATACTTCAACATGGCCTCATAGTAGCGTGAAACAGGGCTGTTTCTCTCTTCTTCCAAGGAAAGCAGGCGGGAGAAAGAGTCAGCCAGCCTATTCACCACCATGCCAGTATCACTCCTGCTTGGGAGTCCAGGATCTCTACCGCTAAAAGGCATCCTATGAAGATTTGTAAGAGCGGCAGGAGAATTTCCAGAAGGACCAGCGGAGACGCCCCCAGCGGGAGGAACGAAGACATTATCACTAGACGTGGCGGGAGGAATAACAGACTCTCGCCCAGAAGGAATTTTTGGGGATTCTTTCACAGATTCGGCTTCAGTCATTACGGTATCGCCGTTCTTCTCTTCAGAGATGGTTGTTAAGATTTGGTTAATAGGGGTCTTATCCCTTGGATTGATGGGAGGCTTTTCATAAGAAGGAGTAGTGGAACCAGAAGTTGATCGCCGAGTTCGAGGTAAGCTTGGCTGAGGCAGCACTGTAGCGGAAGGCTGAGGCACAGCGCCTCCAGTGTTAGCGGAGGTATCGCCTTGAGAATTTTCGGCGGCAGCAGCATCTAACTTGATCTTTTTCAAGGTTTGGCGGAGTTCTTCCTGAGGAGTCAGAGCGGGAGTACTCTGCAAATAAGCGGCACACCTATCAGATCTCGAAACAAGCAGAGGCAAATATAGATATATATTTTAAAAATATATGTGATATATTTTTAAAATTAGAAACTTAGTGTGCTTGTTCCTAGATCTTTAGCTCTGCCTTCCTGGAGGCTTGGCGAAAGGAATATAGATATATATTTACTTAAAATCTATATTTGCTGAAAATAAAACATCTATTACCTGAGAGGAAGATTTCCTTTTGGTGGACTTCTTGGACTGTATCACCCAGTGACCCTGAGAATCCACTTGTATTTTGCCATCGGCGCCTAGATATTGTTTCTCTTGCGCCCAATCCAAATGGGTAAAGTCATGATCCTTGAAGCGCTTGTGTTCATCCTCAAAGTCTAGTCGCTTGATCGACTTTTCTGCGTCACGCCATCCTAGCAACCAAGGGCCCTCCAATAAGCAAGGAAGGTTGGTCCAACCAGTTTCGAAACTCTTCCTAGCCGTCTGGCGAGAGCCTGTAACCTCCTTGGCGTCTACAGCACCAAGCATGACCTCCTCTGGAGTCTTTGATAATCTCTTCTTAGTAACAAAGCGATAAGCCCAAGGTTCACCTTTCACCGAGGAAGGAAGAACATCATACTGCTTAAGAAAGTTGTCAACGGTATATGCCTCTGGAGGAAACTTACCATCTTCAAACAGATCTGGATAGTTGGTTTTGTTGCTACGACGAAGTTTCCACTCCACCAGAATGCGAATTGCATTCGCCGTAAGTTGGAAAGGACTTTTCTTTATCGCCAAGAAGAGATCGCACATAAAGGTATCGGCGGGATCATACAAAGGAAATAAATCCGCCTTTCCAGCCTTGAGTGTGCCATAAGCAGTTATGGCACCTTCACCATGTTGGTCTGGCGTTCGGAGATCTTCCAGAGTAGTTGGGGTGGTAGCCTTGGTTACCTTTTTTAAGGGCGTCAAAGTCAGAGGAGCAATGAATATTTTATCATAGGCACAATACTCCGCCCACTTCTTCCAGGATGGGCGAGCATGAGCTTTGGTAGCAACAGGAGAAGAGGGGGATTCAACATCAGTAATCGGCGAATTGGAAATCTGAGCGGTAGGAGTTGTGGAACTAGAAGAAGCCTGGGTAGTAGAAGCCATGAGCGCAGGAAAGTTACCAGAGTAGAGATTCAGGTGAATTTACGGTGTACCGGAGAACCAAAGTCACCGGAGAAGATGAACAAATCCGGTGGGGCAGTGATGAAAAGAGATCAAGACACGATTTTCACACAGCAAAAGGAAGAAAGGTGAAGGTAAGGTAATGGTGAGATGTTTGATGGAAGAATCTGTGAAGAAGCAAGGATGCAGTAGCAGCAGCAGAAAAGGGGTTAGGGTTTTGAGAAGCTCTGAAAAGTTCACTCGAGTGAAGAAGAAGAAGGTAAAGAAGTTAAGGCAAAAATTTTGGGTATTTATAGGAAAAGGAGGAGTAACTGGCGCCCGGCGGTTACAAATCATGGGGAGGTAGTAGAGATCGTGGGTTCAGACGGTTACAAGTCATAAAGTGAAGACGGCTGCATGAAGGACACGTGGCGTAACGGAAGCTGAGAAAAGGGCATGTGGCGTAATAGAGACTTAGTGGAGAGTGTGGTGCGGCATTTTCGGCCAAAATAATTTCACCTCCGGCGATCAAAGATCTTGGAGATGAAAGAGGCAAAATGTAAGGGTAGAAAATGCCTTTGCATAGTAATAGCATCCTAAGGGCTAAGATGTATCAAAAGGATACTCACGAGAAGTATGGAATCAGCAATGAAAGCTGTGGGCGAAGCATATGATACCAGGGCATAGCGGCGAGACGTAAGGGTACCAGCGGAGCAAGATCGGTGTAGCGTGGGAAGGTGATAAGTAGGTGAGAAGTAGTTGTGCATTCATTACTCGTCAGAACGGATAGATTGTCAGGGTTGACTTGTTGACTCAGTGGGAACCTCGTCAGCAATCCTTATCCCCAAGAAGACCTACCCGCTGGAAGTATTATTATCTCGGCGACATACTTTGTCGGCGAATAGAGACAAATCAGTGTCAGAGCGTAGCTTGTCTGTATTAGCTGTCTAGCACTAATGTAAATCTTGTATAAATAGCGAGAGATGCCTCTGAGAAAGGGGTTGGACACATTTCGGATTGGTCTAGAGAGAGGAAAAGTATTCTACTTGCTCTCCATAGCCCAAGGCTGAAATTAGGGTTCTTGTTGTGAGAAAATATTCAGAAGATTGGCAAGGTAATTAAGAGTTGTAATCATACTTATATTAGTGGTATCCTTGGATGTAGTCCTTACTTATGGGCGAACCAAGTAAATCATCTTGTCAAGTATCTCTAACCTTAATCCCTTACATATTTCCTATGCTATACGCTTGATGAATGTTTTGGTATGATAGTGTGTATGTTATTTGGGTTTACTGTGTAAGATCTAACCCATGGGATTTTACACAGTTACATTTTGGCGCTAGAAGAGGTTTTGAACTTGGTTTTCCTTGACTGTGAGTATGATTTGTAATGTTTTCACATGTTCTTGTTTCTATATATGGTATGAAATATGAGTTTTAGAGCTCGCCGTTATGTTTCAGCAAATTTTTTATACTATTTTGGGGATGTTATGCTCGCCATGTGAAATTTCTTCATGATTTTACTTTTGTTTTGCTATACATGGTATGCTATGCAGCTTGTTATAAGGATTCCTTTGTAGAGTATTACTGAGATTAGAAAGTATAGAGTATTTTAGTATGTTATGGCGATGGATCTGGATTTTCAGTAGATATTTTTTACCATTTATGGAAATTATGCTGTGTTAAGTGTTATTATGGTTATAGACAGGCGTTGGTTGGGATGGTTTGGCAATTTTATCACATATTTTACATTTTTCACATGAGCAGTGGAGAAAACCAGTTTAAAGGATAGGAAAATGTCATTTTTGGGTATGGATCCTTATCGGAAAATGCAAATATAGATATATATTTCCGTCAAAAGCATCTTTTCCGGCGAGTAGGTGAAATTATAGACTCATGAAGGAAATTGTGTTCTAAAATCATTTCAAAAGTTTTTCCTAAAACATCTGCCGTACCATCATTTGATTTGGAAATCATAGTATCATAGGATGTTTTTGCAATTCTTGTCATGATTAGGTCATCATCTGCACATCACATGACTTAAAGTTGTTCCTTTTGTCTTTCATTCATTAACATTCTGAAAAGTAACCCAACTAACTTATTTGGCATTTACCCACAGTACTAACAGAGCAATACTGTCAGGAAGTGTGTTTGTCTTCTTTTACAGGCATCCGGCGAATGGGTCCTAGAGGAAGAAGCGATAAAGCCCCGGCGGGTAGGCCTCCTCGACATCCCATCCCTCCTACACCAGCGACATTCCCCAGTGGTCACAACACTAGAAGCAGAGCGATGGAACCAGTTGGTAGATCAGATACATTTCTAGCAAGCACATCTCGGCAACCACCTGTTCAGCGAGTAACACGCCATGAGGAGGTTTATGTGGAGGATATCACTCATTTAGAGAATGCAGAAAGATCACCTGAGCCCAATTCAATGCTGCGAAGGATCAGTAGTGAGGCAGAAGCAAATGTGTGTGGCGAGCAAATCGGTGGCGGAGGATTCACTAGAGGAGAGACATCGAATGCAGGGGGAGCAGCTCAAAATGCAATGGCAGGAAGTAGAGTAGCGGCCAATGTTCAGCAGCAGTTGGTGCAAGGCGTCGGCGAAACTCAACATGTGGCGGCCAATGTTCAGCAGCAGTTGGTGCAAGATGTTGGCGAAACTCAGCATGTGGTGGAAGAAGTTCCAGCGATGGTGGAGGAACCAATCATAGCGGTAGAAATTCCGCAGGCGGCTAGCAGAAATGGTGCAGCGATAGTACCGGGAGCTACGGTAACTCGCCCAGTAGTGATAACAGATAATGCTGGATCCACAAATACTAGAAACGTTGTTAAGGCAAATCCTTGAGGCCAACAACAGGCAAGCTAATCAGATGGAGAGACAAATGCAATTGCAGATGGAGACAGTACTTCAGAGTCATAGAGAATTGATGGCGGCACAAAATAAAGGCCATGCATCCCACTCGCACTCGACTCGCCATACCTCTCATTCGCATTCATCTCGTCATGGGTCCCATGCACACTCCTACTCAAATTCCCATACAACTCGCCGAGCTGAAAAGAGTGGAACTAGTGCATCAGAAATGTCAGATTCAACATCGAAATATGATGAAAGAGGCAGGAGGTTGAACATACCTGGAAAAGATGACAGAGACCGCAGCAGTTCCAAGCGGCAGCATAAAATAGATAAAGAGATGAAGAAAGACCTTCGCCGGTTGAAGCACAAAGTAGAAGCGTTGAGTGGATCTTCGAGAGAATCGAAATACAGGGTTGCATTGTCGGAAGCACAAAAAACACCTTTTCATGAATGTATCACCTATGGATTTGTGTCTCCCAAGTATTCTACACCTAAATTTACCTCCACCTATGATGGAACGGGAGATCCTTCGCAACACTTAAAAGCTTACAAGTGAGATATGGCGGCATGGATAGGGTCAGACCCCATAATGTGTATGGCTTTCCCCGCTACACTCAAAGAGGAGGCTTTAGCTTGGTTTGATGGGCTTGAAGAAGGAAAAATCAGGTATTTTGAGAAGTTGGAATGCAAGTTTCTGCGTGCCTTTATTCAGAACAATAGGAGTCGGCCAGGGGTGGAAAGGTTATTCAATATTAGGAGAAGGCACATGGAGGCTTACAAAAGTTTTATTCAAAGATGGAGAAAGGCAAGTAGTGAAGTGGGGTCAGAAGTATCGGAAAAGGAGAAGATAAGGTCATTTCTTAATGGTATGGAGACGACGGATCAATTGTACCAGAAGTTATTTTGGGACATGCCGAAGGATTTGCAGACCTTGAGGGCAATGCAGGATGAATGGATGAACTATGAAGAAATACGAGAAGAGGAGTTGCGCCTAAAGAAGGAGAGAGCTAAGCAGATTCACTCGATTAACAGTCTCTCGCCGGAAGATCAAGAAGAAATCAGGAAAGAATGGTTGAAGGCTGAACAGCGGAGATTGGTGCAGAATCCCACCTCGGCGATAATAGTACCAGAAGCGGAGAAACAGCAACAGCAAGTTACCGCCGAATAGCATTGGAACTCGCAGAAGCGTGAAAATTATGAGGGGCGTGACAAACAAGATAACAGAGGAGGAAATTATGGACGAGGTGGAAGAGATAATCGGCGGAATGGGAATGGTGACAGAAGATATAATGGAGATAACAGAAAATTTGGCAGAGGCAACCAGCAACCTTTCCAAGACGCCACTCTGCCTAAACTGCGTGTCTCTTATACAGATGCATTCGGACAGATTGAAAGTTCTAATTGTAGGGATGACATCCGATATCCTTATAATAGAGGAAATCCAAGGGCCCCACCAACTAATACTAATTCCTTCTATCAATTTCATCAATTTCATGGCCATACAACTGAGAACTGCACCGGCGTACAACAAGAAGTGCATCGATTCATCCGCTTGGGAAAGTTCCAGGAATTTTTAGAGTTGCCACCGCCACCTCCTATCATGGTCCAGCCAATTCAATCCATTCCCGCTCAGGCTCCGAAGGTGTATGAGGTCAAGGTTGAGCGAGATTTGTTGGAGTTAGACTGCTTCTCCATTGTGCATTCCAAGATTACTAGAGATGAATT
The DNA here is from genome assembly GCA_023529015.1 of Papaver nudicaule. Taxonomy (NCBI): domain Eukaryota; kingdom Viridiplantae; phylum Streptophyta; class Magnoliopsida; order Ranunculales; family Papaveraceae; genus Papaver; species Papaver nudicaule. Next base: position 7,378 of record JAJJMA010045711.1, read on the forward strand.
TCATGACAACGTTTTATCTCGTGTGCATAAGCGAGATAGAATGGGAAATGAGATTTGTAGCGTCGCCGTTAAGCAAGAGCCTTTGCAAGAGTGGATGAAGGCGTGCGTTGGGTTTTCCGCTGAGGAGATTCCTCCAGAGGGAAGAAATCACAACAATCCCTTAGTTCTTACCATTCAGATGGAGGGATTCAGGTTGCCAAAGGTGCTTATTGATCCAGGCAGTTCAGTGGACATCCTCTTTAATACTGCCTTTGAGGCGATGAGGGCGAAGGATGATAAAATACCCTCGCCGACAGTTTCTTCTTATAACATTTATGGGTTTAATGGTATCGCTTCTAAGCCTAAAGGCGAGATCGAATTTAAAGTTAAGATTTGCGATGATTATTTCTTGAAACCACCCTTTGTATTGTGGATGTTGACTCGCCGTATGCTGCAATTCTAGGAAGGCCATGGCTCCACAGTTTGAAAGGGGTACCTTCTACTTATCATCAACGTTTGAGATTTCCCACACCGTTTGGAGTCGCTGAGTATGTAGGAGATTTAGCAGTGGCCAAGGCGTGCAATTCGGCGGATGTACAAATGCGAGAAAATCGAAAAGTGAAGATTGCAGAGAAAAAGAAGCTCGGCAAAGAAGCAGTTAAAGAACAGGAGATTCTGGACTTCATCGCCAACCCAACCACGTATGTGCATTCAGTAAATTCAGTAGAAGACTCGGCGAAGTCTGGAGAAAATAGCTTATAGCAATTAAAGGAACCATCGCCGATGGGAGAACCAGAATTACATTTTACGGCGGTGGAACCTACTAAGGATGTTAATATCGGCGATGACCAAGATCCAAAGATGGTAAAAATTGGCACTCTGCTAAATGAAGGCGAATCGGCAGAATTGCAAGCGCTACTCAGGGAGTACGTAGACGTCTTTGCTTGGGGGATGAATGAGATGCCAGGTATTGACCCGGCGATAGCGTGTCACAAGTTAGATATTGATCCAAAGATCAGACCATTCAAGCAAAGGATAAGGAAATTGGCCCCAGCTTACAAAGAAGCAGTGGAGGCAGAAATTGACAAAATGAGGGCATCTGGTATAATAAGGCAAGTGCAATACCCACAGTGGATAGCCAACATGGTAGTAGTACCTAAGAAGAACAAGGGAGTAAGAATTTGTATTGACTTCAGCGACCTTAACAGAGCTTGTCCCAAGAATAGTTTCCCGCTACCAAGTATTGACCAGACGGTGAACGCCACATCAGGTCACGAACTGTTGTCATTTATGGATGGTTACTCAGGATATAACCAAATACCTTTGGCGGAAGAAGATCAGAAGCATACCGCTTTCTTTTCCACAAAAGGGTTATTTTGTTACACTCGAATGCCGTTTGGGTTGAAGAATGCTGGCGCTACTTATCAAGAAATGGCGCAGAAAATGTTCGAAAAATGGATAGGGAAGATGATGGAAGTATACGTGGATGACATGCTGGTCAAGAGCAAGAAGAAGCAAACTCACGTGGAAGATCTCAGAGAAATATTCAACCATATGCGCATCACTAAGCTAAAGATTAACCCAGCGAAGTGCGTTTTTGGTGTAACTTCAGGAAAGTTCTTGGGATATGTCGTCACCAAGAAGGGAGTAGAAGCTGATCAAGCCAAGGTCAAAGCAATTATAGAGATGCCCTCGCCGGTAACCGTAAAAGATGTTATGCGACTCAATGGGACTTTGGCATCTCTCAACAGATTCATCTCTAGATTCTCTGACAAGTGCAAGCTATTTTTCCAGACATTGAAGAAAGGAGAAAAATTCAACTGGACTGAGGCACATGAAGCTGCATTTCAGGGTATTAAAAAGTACCTCGCCACTCTCCCAGCAATTCAGCCACCCGAACACGGCGAAGAACTTAGAGTATATCTCGCTGCTACACCTTTCGCCATAAGTGCAGTACTCGTAAGAACCAAGGGCGGGGAAACGCCTATATATTATATCAGCAGAACATTGCAAGGGGCAGAGAAGAATTACACTAAAATAGAGCAGTTGATACTGGCGTTGGTTTTTGCATCCCAGCGATTGCGTCAATATTTTCATGCTCATCCCATTGTAGTCCTCACCAAAACTCCAATAGAATCTATCTTGCACAGCTCTCAGCGAGTGGGGCGCATCGCCAAGTGGAATCAGCAAATTGAGCAGTTTGGGGTCCAGTATGAAATACGTACAGCTCAGCGGTCCCAAGTCATTGCAGACTTCCTCGCCGATTTCCCAATTGATGAAGAAGAAGAGATAGAAGAAATCCCATCCTCCTTGGATGAGCAAGAATATGAAGTACCAGATCTATTGAAGTGCAGTCCTTATGGATGGGAGGTTTATGTAGACGGTTCATCAAATAAAGAAGGAAATGGAATTGGAATTGTCCTTATCTCGCCAAAGGGAGCAAGGATAGTGCACTCGCTAAGGCTAGAATTCCCGGCGACTAATAATGAGGCAGAATATGAAGCAGTTATACACGCCATGCGAATACTTATTGAAATGAAGGTTAGCAATGTCAGATTGACAAGTGATTCCCAGTTGGTGATTCGACAAATACTGGACGATATCAGACAGCAGACCCATCTATGCAGAAGTACCTAAAACTTGCTAGGGAGTATGCCCAGAGGATCACAGGTATCAAGTTTCGCCACATCTGCAGGAAAGACAACAGACACGCCGATGCACTGGCCTTTATCTCTTCAATGATGACGGACCCAGACGTTCCTTCAATAGCTATTGAAAGGGTAATGCAGCCATCGGTAGCAGCGCCGAGGCAAAGAGAAGTATTAACAACAAGCACTGAAGAGTCGGCGGAGACAGATTGGAGATCGCCGATAAGGTATTACTTGGACCGTTTAACCTTACCAGGAAATCAAATTTTAGCTCATCAGGTCATCAGTCGCTCGGCGAATTATGAACTCCGAGATGGAATACTATATCGCCGGTCATTCTCCGGACCCCTACTGCGATGTGTGTCAAGAGAAGAAGGCAAAGAGTTATTAAAAGAAATCCATGAAGGAGATTGTGGAAATCACAGTGGCCAAAGAGCTCTGGCCTTGAAGGTTAGAATGCAGGGATACTACTGGCCTTGGATGAATAAAGATGCAAAAGCATATGTTCAGCGATGCAAACCATGCCAGATGTATGGACGAAGAATTAAGGCGCCAGCAACATCTTTAAATTCAGTGCTCAGCCCTTGGCCTTTCGCCAAGTGGGGCATTGATATTATTGGGCCGCTAACTACAGGTTCTGGACAGCGGAAATACATCATTGTGGCGACAGATTATTTCACCAAGTGGTGTGAAGCTAAAGCTATCAGAAAGAAAACAGGACAGGAAGTCTTCACGTTCATCTGGGAAAACATATTCTGCAGATTTGGTGTGCCGGCGGAGATATGTACAGACAATGGAAAGGAGTTAGTTGGCGACAACATAAGAAAGTTGCTCGCCCATTACAGCGTCAAACTGGGAAAATCAACTCCCTTATACCCTCAGAGTAATGGCCAAGCAGAAGCCACCAATAAAAATATTGGAATGGGACTGAAGAAAAGATTGGAGAAGCATAAAAAGGCGTGGTGTGAGCATTTGCACAACGTCTTGTGGTCATATAGAACTACGGTTCGAGAAGCAACTGGAGCATCTCCTTTTTTACTCACTTTCGGCGCTGAGGCAGTGCTTCCATCTGAAGTAATCCTACCCACTACAAAGCATGAGGCATGGGAAAAGAATCTGAATACAGATCTAATCCTAGCCAAGCTTGATGACTTAGAAGAGCAGCGGCTGATCGCCCTTACACATATGGAGAATTACCATCGGCGACTATCAAGAGAATACAATAAGCGGGTGATTCCAAGAGAATATGTGCCCGGCGAGTTGGTACTCCGAGAAATTCCCCCCTCTCAGCGAGAAGGATGCAGAAAATTAGAACCTGTATGGGATGGCCCTTATGTGGTCAAAAGAGTGGCTGGGCCAGGAGCGTATGTGCTAATTGATGAGCATGGCGTACAACTAGAACATCCATGGAACGCCAGGTTCCTTAAGAAGTACTATCCTTGAGGGAAATAATGTAAAATCCGAAGTCTTGGGCGGGCACAATACCCAAGAAATCTTATTAACTGATGTAACACAACAGCGAATAAGATCCGGGGACGTAGGTTTGCTATCATGCGCCGAACCCCGTTAACAAATTTCTGTGTCACTTATATTTTTCATTCACTGGGTAGTCTAACTACAGTGATGACTAAAGTTTAAAAGCTCAAAGAGCATAATAGCTGAGGCAAAACACTCAGCAGTAGGCTATAGAAGCCACTCGCAGAGGCACAAATGCCCAAGGCAATAAAAGCCATAACAAAACCCTGATCAGGTACCAAGGCCATGTGCCATCTTTAAAGGCATAATGCCCAAACTAATAAAATCAACTAAGAGCCAAGATCTCTTATGAAGAAAGCTTGCTTGCATTGAGTGAACGCACCTACTTGTAAGAGTTAGTCCGACCCAGGCTTAGTTGTAAGGCCAGTTGTGTTACTTGTTGATCTGTAAGTGTTTGTAAGGAAATAAGGATCCCTTTTGCTGTAGCATCACATCGGCGGTGGCGCCGGTGTGTTAATCCGTCTACGCCATAGCATCACCTCTGGCGGAAGCTATAGTGTATTAAAGTCTATGAGGGCAACCCATTCTACTTATATTAGATCGCCGACGGGCACAAGTAATGGTTACGGCTGGGGTCTAAACCTGCTGCTCCTAGAAATTGTTTAGTCAGTTTTCGAAATTGTCGGCTGTACAGGACCAGGCCGTCACTCAATGGCAAGTTAAGTCTTTGAAGACAAATTGAAGCAAGCATCATAGAAGATAGCGTAAAGGCAACATTTAAAGGAAAGACTATCCATTACAAAAGCTAAGGGTAATAAAAAGAAAAGAGGCAAAGTACCCGCCTTAACAAAATACAGAATAAAAAGAGACTATTCATCACAAAGAAGCTGCAAGAGGCACAAAGAAAGAAGTAAAGCCGCCCATTCCCTTTCAGGTTTATGGAAGTGGTCTAGTTCTCGCCATCCTGTCCTGGCACCTTTTCTTCCTCCGCTACCTTTTCTTCTTCTACCTTTTCCTCTTCTACCTTTTCTTCTTCTTCCGCTTCTTCCTCTTCCGCTTCTTCTTCCTCTTCCTCATGGACTTCTTCCTCTTCTTCCTCGCCGCTAGATCCGGACCCCTCGCCATCTTGTTCACAATCCACTACCTCTTTCACGGCGGAAGGCTGGGGAGAAATGACATACTTGGCTGGTATCTTCAGTTTGAGCTTGGGATATTCCTCGTTCACATACTCCTGGACGGCGAGAAAGTCCATGAGAAGAAGTTGTTCTTTATGTTTGGCATCCTTAGCTTGGAGGTCCTTCTGAGCCTTACTCAAATCAGCTTGAAGTCCACTCTGGATCTCGCCCAAGTACTTCACCTTACTCTCGAGACCCTCAATGGAGGTTTGGCATTTCTTGTGGTCCTGGAGCTGAAGGTTCAGTTCAGCGATTTGGTCTGGGCAGTGGCGATGAGCTTCCACAGCCTGCTTCAGCCTTT
>JAJJMA010045739.1:0-16409 GCA_023529015.1 Papaver nudicaule
CCTGATCATGTGGCGCAGCGTGTAGTGAAGCATCCCGGTGCTCCCGGTGCTAAGAGAGATGTAGGTCTTCCCCAGTTGGGTCGATTTTTGAATGCCTTTGAGAAACTGCACAAATCGGGGAAGAGAGCTTGTTCGAAGTGTCGTCTGTCCGGTCATAGGGCAGGTAGCTAGTGTGAAATGCCGAAAGAGCCAGCTTGAGTCTGCTTGAAGATCGTCAGCTTTACAAAACCTGAACTTTTATTGGCGGAACAACTTATTTTTTCGAATTATTCACATTGGGATTATATTGGATTGTCTTCCTCCTGTTGGGTTTATATAATTGACTACATTTGGCTTGGATTCCAGTTATATTAAATCTGTTAGTTATGAATTGTATCAGTAAAGATCTAGCTTCTTATCACCACTAGATGTGATTTGTATCAACACCATAAATTGTTATAAACATCAAATCCATAAATAACGAAATGACCATAACAAACCACCAGAAAAAGAAAAAAAAAAAGAAACATAACAATCGAATAAGAAACATAACAAAAACATAACAATCCATAGAAAAAAAAAGTTCCTCCTTAAACACCAGCAACAACATTACGACCAGCAGATTCAGCACCACCACCATCAGGACCAGCAACAGCACCAAAACCACTACCGACAGGACCAGCAGCAGCACCAAAACCACCACCAACAGGACCAGCAACACCACCAAAACCACCACCAACAAGACCAGCACCACCACCACCAGCAGAAACAACACCAGCATGATTGTTCTCGTCTGGACCATTTGTAAAGTTTCCATAGATTGCAATCATATCCCTAGTTCCCTCAAGGAAGGCAATGAAATCATAGTTACTATAAGGATCATGTACAGTGCATACTCCGCTGAGACGGCCAAGAACACAGCACTGATTGGGTCCTCTTCTGGCTGGCGTACTGTACGGATAATTGCGATGGTATTCGATACGTTCTTGTTGAAATCTTCTCCTGATGTCATCAGTTACTCTAGGATCATTCGCATACCTACCAGCCATGTTTATCAGAACTCACTGTTCTCTCCGGTAATGAGGTCTCTATGTTCTAATTGAACAAATATAGAGAAAGGAAAGTAAAGGGATTGGGTCAACAGACACCATCAATTTTGAGGGGACGCGACATTTACTTTACCATTGAATTTACTTGATAATTCCAAACGCATGGAAGAAGAATTGTTTCAAATTATCCAACGTATCAGTGCCAACATGAACAGTTACAACCCATGGGCAACTTTTGGTATTCCCTCCCTCACTATAATAAAGAAAAGAGTCTTTTTTGGTGGGAGAAACGTAAATTACTAAGTTACCCTCTATTTTTAAAATCCAACGAAGGTAAATAGCGTAAATAAACTGAAAAGGAAGGGTAAATAGGTAATGTCAAGCTTCACCAGTGAGGGTGGAACCTAGATATTCTTAGTGGACTGCTTAGGTGGATAGGGTGTCCCCGTGACTCAGGAAAAAATAAATTAAATGCTGTAGTCCTTTTGTGAAATCGTACGAGTCAACACGCGACTCGTCCAAGAATTGTCAATGCCAAGCTCCACCAGTTAGGGTGGAACCTATATTATTAGAGAGTTTTGAGCAAGTTTTGAGTAAGTCTATGAAAGTGAGCGGACCCGGTAAACAGACGCCACGTGTCGCTACTCTGACACGACATTTTTATGTGTTATCATCTCTATTGCTGCATGGCCATGCTATATAACTAGAACATTGCTAGTAGCAGAATTACATAAAAATTGACTGGTCAACTTGTCAACTGGTCAAAATCGAATATGCCAATGGAATCTTTCATTTTTTTGTACGAGTCACGAGTTGACTCGTTCGTTTTCCACAACCTACAGGTTTCACCCTAACTGGTGAGACGTGACAAACACACGAAGGGTTTGAATTCTCACGAGGAGATTTGACCGGAGACCCAAGGGACGCCTGTAGGAAACCAAACGTTTCGAGGGACTAGAATTCTTGACAGGGGGAATGAACCTGGTCGAAAGGATGCCCACTAAGTAATTTTGGACGTCTGCTGAGTAGAAAGACGCGTCCCAAATTGAGTATAAATTGTGGTAGTTCCCCTTGTTATCCACTTCTGAAGAGAAAACAATAAACCAAAATTAAAATTTAAGCTGTGTTCTTCCTATCACTTTCACCAGCAAAACCCAATGGATAACTTTTATCGTCATAACATTCCCAAAGACTTGGTTGAGAAAATTCTCGATTGCATTCCTACCACCAATAGTGTTTTAGAGAGCAAATTGGTTTGCAAAAAATGGAACACCCTGCTCAAAAATAAAAGGATCGGTCTCCTTTTGAGTGCGGTGTCGATTCATCTACGACAAGTTTCATTGGAGGAGGGAGATATCAAACTAACGTTCTACATGGAACACATTACAACGGATGTCTTCCGCACAGTCAGTACCCCCAAGTGGCATCCAGAAACGGAAACCGCGATACACACTTTCTAAATGGTCGGATCATGCAATGGGTTGGTGTGTCTATATGTTCGGCACAACCTCGTGTGAGATCCAATATATATCATCAACCCAGCTAAAGGTGAGCAGTTTAATCTCCCCGGAATAAGGAGCCAACCTAATGAATATCCCTACACTAGACAGGTCAAAGGGGGCTTTGGCTACTGTCATCGTACCGGAGAATACAAGGTACTGCGTATTCATGTAGTGGGGTACGTTGAGGTATTCACCCTCGGTGATCATGAGTGGAGATACGCTGGTTTTTGCAACTACAAATTGCGTGATACTGGTTTTCTATGCACAGGGCCATCTTTACTGGTTCGAATGGTGTTTCGACAGGCAGAAAAGTTGAGGAGAAAAGTTGCAGTACAAATACATATTAGCAAGATGGAATTATCAAAAGTTCAGAAGAGCTATAATTATCACAAGTTGATGTCTTTGTTTTATCAAGTTAAGCTTGAAGAGATAAGCGATCCTGCTGCAGCACCAACCACTCTATTGGACGGATGTGGAAGAACCGTCTCCTCTTTGAAACATGTCGGATGCCACTCGATCCATATGATCCTTCTGAGAGGTCAGTCGATGAAATCGAAGCGGATTTTATATAAACACTTACTGAAAATTGCGATGCTGTAATCGACCCCAATAGCCGCTTCTCCCGAGAAGTCGAATACATTTTAGAACATCAACCTGCTGCTGCGGAGGAGGAAGTGCAATCTCGTCTTAGCATACCAATTATTGACTTAACTAATGAAGCGGAAACAAGTAAGGTAAATGGATAACAGAATGGGTTTAAGGGTAAGGGAAAGAAGAAAGGGTTTGAGGGCAAGGGAAAAAAGAAAATGTAATGTCTATCTATCTATCTATCTATCTATCTATCTATCTATCAAATGTTATGTATCTATCTATCTATCAAATGTTATGTATCTCTGTTTTCTAAGATCTGGAATGAAGTCTATGCAATGTTATCTATGTAATGAAGTTTAGTAATCTAAGTAATGCCCATCTATCTATTCTATTTTCCATGTTTTCAAAACAAAAGCAGAAACAGTGAGGAGAGAGCAAATTATTACCTAGAAAGCTATTCTGCCTTGGCTTGGAATAATTTATCTGCCTTGTCTTGGAATATTTTCTTTAGAGGTACACAAACAGTAAAAGATTCATGTCAGACTAGGGCGGCTAAATAGATTGCGAAAATCACGCACCACTAAAATGGCATACCTTATAGTAAACCCCCTTGAAAATCATAAGAGCAAGTTCCTGACAAAATTGGCTAAGTTTATCTTTTTTAATAAAATCCACAAGAGGCTCCTCCCTGATCAGACCCTCGACAAATTAAAGGCATATACACCACATGAACACCTGCAATATGCATAAATGCAATAGTTTTCAGGAATGTGAACACCCCAACTAGACATAAATAGTTAAAGATGAAATAGTTACCCATCTTCCTGTCGTGGGCATATATGCATGTTTCTCACAAAGGTGGACGTCCACTCTCCCTTTTTGAATATTTCATCACAATACTCTGTTAATTTCTTTAGTTCTTTGTCCAGTCCTTGCGATTTGTTAGTTTCTCACGGTGGCTAAGAATCATACACGTATATATGGGATTTGCCAGGACAAATGGCTACTGTGACCCAGTGATTCCTATCGGGTACGTTTACCACACCATATATCTTTTCAACCTCAAGCCAACTTTTACCCTTCTTCTCCCCCGGCATAATCCCTTCTTTAGCTAGAGATCCATCAACATATTTGTGGGCTGATACAAACTGGTTGGTAGACAACCATTCCTGATAGACAACATGGAAGCGTTTTAAAAGGCAGATATTATTCGATATCCAGTTAGAGCGTCCCTACTAATTTACAGTCTTTGCACTATCATGTTACAGTCTTTAAACTTCTCATTCACTCTTTAAGCTTCTAACTAACATACCGCAAAGTGAGGGTCAAACAGTGTCCACTTCATATCCTTGCTACAATAGTATTTGAGCATTAGGCACAACACTTCTGCTAATGCCTGCCTAACAACCCAAAAGAGAAGAGATAAGGTGTGCTGACACGACAATTGTTATCACCGTAGAGGTAAATTCTGGTTAACAGGTTAGGTTGGACGTTGTATAACTTACAAAATTGCCCACCCACCCTCTAGGGTTAAGTAGTGCTTCCAAAAATTCAGGTCGTATAAGCAGATCCTCCCTTGCTCCCTTGCTCCCTCTGCAAATCTGTGTCGTACAAACATTTTTAACATCATTCGGACTTCCTTTCAAAATAACCAAGGAGGCTAAAAAAAATTTAGGGGAGACTCACCCTCTGCAAACATAACTATTGACTCCAGCGATATCTTCCTGCGTACTCCCCGGAAACATTTTAAAATTGCTAAAAAAATCACGCACATGTCTTACGGGGGTCTTCACATCAACCAACAGTTTCGTCCTTTTTTCACGCGAAGTTCCAGGAGAATCAGGAACAGGATGATATGTCCTCTCCTTTCTAGCTTTCCCCTTGGCTTCCTTGTTCTTGGCATCCTTTTTTAATTGCTTTAATCGCTGATACGGTGTTTGTAGGTATTTGGAGTCATGTTTTACTCTAACTGGCCTCATATTATGAATGTCTGAACTGTTATTGGTTTGTTTATCATTGCTGGTATCACCAGCCTTTGCCCTTGACCTTGTCACCATGGGAGCTGTTACTGGTAAGGTCTTGCTGGGAATACTGATACTTTCTTCAGGCATTTTACCATTGTCACCAGCCTACATATGCGAGACTATTAAGATCGATTAAAAAACCGTTGGCAACTAATAGCTCCGAAGGAATATATATAATGACCCACATTTATGTACACAGATGAACATGCACATAATAAGACAGAAGACGAACCTTGTTGTGATTATTAACTGGGGGATTGTACTGGTATTGGGTGTCGAGCAGTGAATGATCATCATCACTGTCTTCATTGGCATTGGTTAGTTTATCATTGGACCCTGTCATTGGAAATACTGGTAAGGTCTTGCTGGGAATACTGATACTTTCTTCAGGCATTTTACCATTGTCACCAGCCTACATATGCGAGACGATAAAGATCGATTAAAAAAATACAAATGAGTGGATGACATGTGATCTATTTACATATTAACAAAATACAAGACAAACCTCGTTCTGATTTTCATCTTGGTCATTGTACAACTTTCGTTTGACAGTGGGAGAAACAACAACATTGGTGGGAACATTAGCATCATCCTTGGCATTGGGTGTAGGAGGCATACCAGAAGAGCTATATTAAGGCCATTGGGGGTATCAGCAGCAGCAGAACCGAGCTTCTTCTTTGAAGCAGTATCATCACACAGTTCTGTACTGACCTCCTCAACGACTATCTTATCTGGAACCACACTTGTCTTCTTGACCTCCTCATTAAGTGGAAGCTCATGTGACATGATATTCTGCACAGATTGACCACAACTAGATGAAGTAGGAGTAGGAAAACCATTTTTCATGTTATGGCAACATTGATGTTTTTGTAATGCATCCATTATTCTATCCCAATTTCTATTGTTCTCCTCAATTATTCTGGCTGCAGCTCTCTTCACAGCTCTCTCTTGCGCAGCGGCTAACCGAGAGATAAAATCACTGGTGATTGCATCTTGCAAGACACCAACGCCGTTTGCAGTGGACGCATCAAATGTTTGTTCTTCGTTGCATGTCTTCTCTAGACACTTCTCTCCAACCCGTTCTTGGGTGCATATCTTCTCCTGAACCTTATCTTCAACGCGTACATGGTCTTCAGAAGCACGTCGATGCTTGTCTTTTGAAGGTGTTTCCATTGTCATTCGAGAGCCAAGACTTAAATCTTCCTCCGTATACGGATGTTCATTTTCTGTAACTAGCTCCTCCACCACAACTTCTCTATTGAGGGGACCTGGAGCAACCCCAAGCAGTACCAGCACTTCAGAATGTTGTTTATGCCACATGATATCTTCTGTGACTTCACATTCACCCGCTTACAAGAAGGCAAACATGTTTAGTGGCAAAAAACAGTACAGCGTTCTCACACAACCAAACTTTAAGGAAGATTATGGTACCTGTTCAAGTACATCAATTAACTCCTTATGATATATAGAGTCCTTGATTTTCACAATGATCAAATGGGCCTGCCAAAGATCACTTTCCTCTCTACGACCATGCACCCGAAGTAGTTCCGGGAATAGTTGAAGAGCCCAAACCTACAACACAAAAACAAAACATCAAAGACAACCTTGCACCCGAAGTAGTTGCGGGAATAGTCGAAGAGTTAAAAAAACTCTTACCACCAATACTTGGGCCATTCCTTGAGGCTTGACATTAGGAAACGGTTCGGCAGGATTATATCTGGCAAACTTTGCATATGCTTTGACAGTTTTCTTGTGTAGTATTTCGTAGGATTTTTCACCCCATAGGAACTTGTTAAACTCCTCAATGTTGTCCACCAAATACCATGCTTCATCCACTACCTTAACCTCTGGCAGGTACCCATATACAAACCGCTGCAAAACCCACAGTAGCAAAACCTTAACCCTGTCTTCTGCATTAACTTTTCTGATCTCTTTGGTGGCTTCCCCCTCTTCCAACACCTGTTTTGCATCCTCGGCGACCGTTGTTTCCAGAAATATCAATAAAGATTTCCCGTCTATCTTTTTGTCTGTGGAAAAATACTCATCCATGAGCCTGGACACCTTGGTAGGTGGGACAAACGGTGTATCTGGTTTCCTAATGCTAAGGCCGGATATGGCGGCATACTCCCGCTTTGTGAAGCATATTTCCATATCAAAAATTCTGAACCACATTTCCCCGTCTTTGGTTCTTGCTGGTTCCGCCTTAATAAGCCTAGAAAACATGAAGTTAAAAATAGGCCCACACCAGTTCTGATCATTAGGGATGTCCATTAGATGCCCGAACACAGTTCTTCGTAACACGGCTTTCTCACCTTCGGACAATTGACCCATCAGTTGACGGAGCTGCCCAAAGCTGGAGTAGTTGCTTATCCTCCCGCATCCCTCCCGGTAAGAGTCGGGGAACATATAACTCCTGGAACAATAGGGAATCAGATAGATACTATAATGGGCACGCTACAAAAGTAACAAACTACACATCCTAAACCACAAGAGAGTTATGAGCAGGTATCATGATCATATTGGGTCGAGAAATTGATCAAGTATGCAGAGGGATGAATTCAAGTACATATGGAGAAAGTTTACTCCCAAGAAGATACAATTTTTTTGCATGGCTTGCAATCCCCACAATTGATAATAGGTTGCTCAGTCACTAATGCATCAAGAAACCCAAGAAAGAAGTAGATGGAGAATCTCACCCTGTTTGCACCTTCTCAATCTCCCAGCCATCTTGCTTTTCTTTTACCTTTTTTTTCTTCTTGTTTCTGATAAGAATTAAGAGCAACTCTCAGTCACTTAAGAACTTATTCGGGCTACTATAGTATATTGACAGAGCCACTACATTCTGTTATAATACCGGTCCTCTAGACAATGAAACTCAAATATAATTTCCGTAAGAAAGAAATTGGTTTGAGAACCTACCCTGCTGAATTTTGAGCAGACTCCGCACTTTGCTTTCGCTTTCCTGTTCCCATCTTGTTTAGTTCGCTTCACAAAAAACTGAAATTAAAGGAGAACATTAAGGAATTGGAAACTGACTGTACCAGACCTATCAAGAAAAACTATTAAACCCAGAGAAATCCCATTAAGACCCATCTAGTTGGGAAAGCATTTATACATATGCATTTATTCCGAATGTAGTATACCTAATTTACCTATGCATTTATACCTATCAAGAAACCCCAATCTGGCCAACAAAATAAAAGTACTACAACCATATTTCATACAACATTAAGATTCATGCCTACTACAATATACAATCATCAACTCATTGACCCCTATTATAGATTGCAGAGCTAACCCAAGTATCATATACTGAACCAAAAATACAACAACCACATTTCATACAACATTAAGGTCCATGCCTACTACAATCATCAACTCATTTACCCTTATTATAGAATGCAGAGCTAACTCATATGTTCACTGAACCAAATCCACCAACTGAATAAAAAATCAGTAACACACACCCAAGTTCAGACCAAATCTAACAATTGAATCAAATCAACAAACAAAAAGGGAAAAAAATGTTCAAACCCTAGTTCAGAAAAATTACCTGAGCAGGATTACAAATCAATGAAGCAAGGGGTTTTTAGCCTAAGAATTAATGACCCAATCTCAGTAAACAGAAACCTAAGACTGGATTAACCAATATGAGCTCAAAACAGAACCCTAATTTTAAATACAGATCGATCGATGGTGGTTTAGCTAAAGAAAAACAGAAACCTAAAATTGGAATAGGTAGGTAGTGGAAATGGAAGATCTTTCCCAGTCTTCTGCCTCTTCTGGTGCTGGAAACGGAGGAGGAGATAGTGGTTTCTTCTGGTTTCCAACCCTAAATCGTCGGAGAAGAAAGAGATCGGGAAGAGAGAGAGTTTGAGAAAGAAAACTGAAATGGTGATGCTGGTGCGGCAGTGTGGCTAGGGGTGAAGATGGTTGGGTCGGGGGATGGCTAAGACTATGGGCTGCACAATATGAGAATTGGAGATATTGTGCACCGAATCAGTCATATTGTGCACCTCTATGATGGCATTTCGGTAAATAAAATGAAAACTATGATTGTTTGTTCAAAATGAGAAGGGATTAGTCATTTTTAGAAGTCATTAGATAGTTTCGGTAATAATTAGTGTAAGTGTGCTACTTTCTACAATTTCTTGGATGGGAACATCCCCATGATCACCGTGTTCCTTCATCGACTTCAAGCATCTTCTTCCAGATCATATCCTTCTCGATTTCACTAAAACTACTAATAATAGTACTACTCTTCCTCATGATTCTCCATGTAGACTTATAGCTACTCATGTCCCTTACCCTTCTTTAGCTGAATCCATTAAGAACCCAACTATAAATTGCAAGGTAGTTTATTTATGTAGGAACCCTCAAGACACGTTCATCTCCATGTGGATGTTTATGAACAAAGTGAGGCCAGTAGTGAACAATAGCAATACTTCTCTATCAATTGACGAAGCTTTTGAGTTTTTCTGCAAGGGAGTCTCACAATTCGGTCCGTTTTGGGATCATGTACTTGGGTACTGGAAAGAAAGTTTAGAGAACCCTCATAAGGTATTGTTTCTGAAGTACGAAGACTTAAAGAATGAACCAAAAATCCAGTTAAAGAAGCTTGTGGAGTTCATGGGTTATGGTTTCTCTACAGAAGAAGAGACACATGGGGTGATTGAAGATATAATAAGTCTGTGTAGTTTTGAACACTTGAAGAATTTGGACGTGAATAAGAATGGACTTTGGAGAAATTGCGTGGAGAGCAAAGTCTTCTTCAGGAAAGGCGAAGTTGGCAATTCGAAGAATTACTTGACACCTCTTATGGTTGAACGACTTGATCGTCTCATGGATGAAAAGCTGGTCGGATCAGGGTTAGTGTTTCAATAGACTGAATTCCTCGATAATCAAATATCAATTCACGAAATGCATTGTCTTAATTGTAACTTGAACGTGTTTTGAATAAATGATTCAAATCATTTTGTTTGTATTCTTACTAACTTTAGCAAATGCATACTTTGTACCGGACGATATTCTTCACATCGCAAAATAGAATAAAGTCATTCGCTAAATTCTTACCATTCTTGGAACAAATTCCTACCAGTAGCAACAGTACTCAAATGTTCTGTAGGACCTCTACCGACACCCAAGTTAGTGGGATTGGGAGTATCTTGTTGAAATTTTGATTATTTGGTCCTTAAAAAGAACCAAGCATATAGTGGCCTGGGCCAGCCAGATAATAATAGTAAACTGTTCTTTTTTTAGTTTAATTATGTGCACACTCCATTAAGGAGTGTCTATTTGACATATTCATCTGATTGGTTGATTCAATAACTGATGCCCCATTACCATCCATGTTTCCAATCAGAACCCTCGTTATATAAATCCCCAAATTAAATCAACGGTGTAGGGGGTAAAACCCCTCGGAACACGTGTCTCACATCCAAGAAGCCTAACCACTCCGAAAGGATCGGCAGCGAGATCTCGGACCAGCCTAAAGAGAGAGAAGCAACGCATGAGCGAAGTGAAGACTCGGATGGAAAGGATTCGGACCATGTCAAGGGACCGAAGCCTATGAATCAACCTCAGAACGACAGCGAATAAACCGCCTTACTCGACAGGAACTGACACCACCACGATTGAGTCTTTTGTCTTTATTAGCTGTAAACCACCTAAGCTCGGCCTATATAAGGCGAGCTTGGAAAACATTGTAGGGGTTGGATTCTGGTTGGGTTGAGTCTAAGTGGCAAGAGAGAGATTAGGTCTGTAATCTCCTCTGGTTCCTTAGGGTTATATTCTTGTAATCACAACATCGAAATACATACAAATCTTCTTATATTTTGCCTTTACTGTCATAAGCTTAGGTCTTTAATCACTGTTCTTGGTATCTTCGGTACTGTTCTTGTGGTCTTCGCACCATTGAATCACAACTGATTACTGTATGTATGAGTAGATCTGATGGATATGGCACCTTGAGTACCTATGCAGATTTTCTACTCGTACAGTTTGGCGCTAGAAACAAGGATGATTAAAACAACTTAGGGTTTGTCTGTGATTTCTCGGGTTTTCAAATTTTTAGTATGTTTTATAATCATCCGTTAAATAGTTCTTGTATCTTCAACATCCAAAAGACCTTAAAGGCTTTGGCATGTTTAAGAGTTTTTAGAGCATAGCATCAGATGATAAAATCATCCGTTAAATAGTTCTCAAAACCTCGGTATAATGAAGTTGATCTCCGAGAGAAGCAGTTAATATTCGCTTTAAAACCTTTTGTAGCGTAGAATCCAGCTTTGCGATAAACGATTACAAATCCGTGTCGTATCTACGAATCCATTTAGGGTTTTCAAAACTCATGTTATACATAAAAATCCATTTTAAGGTTCTCAAATTTCATGCTATATTTGGAAATAAAACTTCGTAAAAATCAGATGGAAGGGGATGATTTGAGCACAGCATCAGATGCTAAAGTCATTCGTTGAGGATTTTTAAATTTTGGCAGGGCAAAATTAGCATGGAAATGAGATTTAGTTTTCAATCTTAATACTCTTCGACAGCAAGCGGCTAGCCAAAAGAAAACAACTGAGAAAATATATACAAACATATTTTAGGGTTTTTTAAATTTTCATGCTATTCAAAATTGCTTTGATAAAACCATCAGGAAAAATATTTTTTGGGTCGAGACAACAGAATAACTCAAGGAGGCTACGAAGAAACATAAATAAACGTGACACGAGGAACATTCACAATAAAACCATCGTGATATGCGAACTTACAAAGCAAGCATGACACGCTGTCATAGTCACAATACACCACTCGAATGGAAAAAGAAATATCTAATTATGGGAATTAATCAATAACAGCTTTGACAGCATATATCTAGAGTCACACAAAAATCCTATACAACAGTCCTAGGGGAACATATTCACGAGTCCAAAATTTTTACAACTAGAAGAACCACCTCGAAACAATTAATTAGCAAATAAACACATGGGATAAGGGCACAAACTGATAGATTCTATTTCATTCAAGTCTCTCCGAAGCAGGTCCGAGGAATTTCGAACAAGGAAAGCGAAAAGAAATACATAGACTCTACGAAGAACAATCGATGTCACACGAATAAGTAAAAAATATTACACTCCGAAGAACCTACACGCTCGCTGAAGCCTTCGGGAAATAATATTTAGGGGCCCGTAGCATAACAATACCCATACGCACCCAGCAACCATTTGATATCGGCAGGATAGCGAAGCAACAAAAATAATACAGGGAAACTATGGTAAGCAACCTATTAACACAGATAAATAAACAAGCCAGCAAAAGTGTTCATTCGGGAAGCACATTCGGAACATAAAACAAATTTCTAGAATAAGAAGAGCAAAAAGGAAAACAACTAACAAAATAAGACACTCCGAAGGCACTAGCATAGAAAAACTAAATTCAACCTCTCCTATTTCTACGCCTATTCCGAAGTCGTCCAGCCACGGTACTTCGATCTTCGTCAAGGCCCTCGAGCAGATCCACATCGATGATGGGAACACCAGCAGGAATAGCGGCAGCATCTTCCTCCCAGAAAACAACCTCTGGAATAAATTCTTCTTCAGCAGCAACTTGCTCATTAACCAAAGGAACGACAGTAGAAACAGACGGACCGGCATCGTTAATTTCTTCTTTTACTTCAGCTTTCACATTCACCTCATCATCAGGAAAGACAGGACCATCCTTAAGCATCAGCAAAATCTCTTCACTATGGCGGCGAAAAAACGATCTGGTTTCATACATACGGCAGTCATAGGATGAATCGTCGTCTTCCTTCATCCTCTGCTCCCTTCTCCTCTCATCACTCTCAATAAGATTACCAAACAGGCGAATCACCTTGTCAGGATTACTCTCCCTCATAGAAGAGCTAGCATTAGCAAAATCGGCTTCCATCTCCATTATCATTCGAATCTGTTCTCTACGGCTTCTTGGGTCCATCTCACCATTTCCTTCCTCCATACGAGCTTTTCCCCTGTCAGCCATTACTCCTTCAAAAGATGATAGAACTCAAAAGAGGGGAAGAAAGGAAGAAAAGAAAGCTAGATAAAAAACCAAGCAGTTACTAGTAACAGCAAAAGCATACTTCGCCTTTTATACTACAATTTAGGGAACCACCTGATCGACGAGTCTAATCAATGGACAGACGTTATAATTTCGATTCCCTTGAATAACGCACCAATACTTCAAAAAACACCATAACTATACGATATCCAATAAAGTAACCGCTCCTTTCACAAATCCCCATATTACCGTTCAAAATTCCAAAACCGTAGAGAAACCAATTGATAACACCATTCAAAACTGCTAACACCCACGTGTCAACCTTAGCATCAGGGGTTAATAAAGCCAAAATAATCGTAACACAAATAAGCGTTAACGAAGGTAGCATACAAGGCAACGAAGTACGGCCGAGGGCGAAGCCTACCATAAAAGCACCAATGACAAGGCCAAAACTCGGCACAAAGAAATCGACATTAGCAAAAATATTGACTTCGGTCACCATCAAAAAAAAAAAAAAAAAAAAAAAAACTAAGAATCTCTGACGAATGCGTACGAAAAATCATCGTTAAAAAGTAGCAGGAAAAGCATGCAACGGAATCAATTGACACCATGGCAACAGGAAGCAGTTCTCATAACCACCGCTACGACTCCGAGGAGGAACCGAACTAACGCAAAAATACTTAAACAAGAACATGCCCAAGCTGACAAAAAACAACTAGAGAGCTTCACGCAGGCCAGGAACTCAAAGACCAAAACAGCAGGGAAGCACATAGAGCGAAACCTCATACAAGTAATAACTCAGGAGAGGAAGTAATAATTGCATCCTTTGAATACAGCCTCGATCAAAATCAAAGCCCCGGCTCGCGGAAAGGGCAAAAATGCCATCGAATGAAAAAGATTGTAAACGCCGAGGCAAAAATGCCATCGAATGAAAAAGGCTGTAAACGCCAAGGCAAAAATGCCATCGAATGAAAAAGGCTGTAAACGCCGAGGAAAAAAACGCCATCAAACAAAAAGACCTCCTTTAGTAGGCACAGAGCTGATGCTCATAAAATTCGTAAGGGCCCTACGAATTATATGGCACGGTCCTCTACCCACAAGACACCCCGTTAGCAGTGAACACTTTGAATCAAGGCTAAAAAGCTGATGATGCATTAGTACTCGCTACCAAACGGCCACGAGGACCACGCGTTCTCGGGCGCCGAGGGGACGATAAATGGGATTAACATCTACCTATAGAGGAAGATGGAACCCCGAGGCAGCTGCTTCTTCCTCAAAACCAACGACGAAGTATGCAGCTGAGGGACCCCTTATAAAAATTCAAGCCTCAAAAAGGGGGAGGTGTAAAAGATTTGAAGAGGTCGGACTTTAGGCCGCGATAAGAGAAAAGTACCATGTCTAAGCTCCAGCTTTGACCGGCACTCCCCCATCGTGTTATTTTATTATTGAGAAACGGGGTATCCATTCCAAGTTCCTACATTTACTTAGGCTAAAGGTAGCTAGGGTACCTCCATGCCCTCCGAGGAAGATAATTAAATATCTTCGGCACCTACCTAACGTATCAAGGAAACATGGATACCTACGCAATCAATAGCCAGTGTTTGCTTGAAACCAGTGCGAGTAACTCAAAGCCTTTGGGAAGGGTGATCCGTATGCCCCCACTAGCTTGGTAACTTTCTCCTACATCGAAGTAAGCCCCGAAGTTGCACCTCCAGAAGCTATACGAACCATTTACAAAACTACTTTCAAAACCAGTCAACAAAAATAAGGCACAAAGCAGCAATAACAAAAAGGGAGACGAATAGCATCATGAGATAGAGAAAAAGCAACAAGTACATAAACATCATATTCAGTACTCAAAAAATAGCCACAAGTCATCCAAAGTCAGAAGAAGAAACACACTTCCTATTTTACAGTCATCCCCGCACGGGATCATTAAATTACAGAAAAGCACTCTAGGGATTCTCTCGGGACGAAAACGTAGGATCGCTGTCATTCTTCTTAAACAAAGGAAAAACCTGGGAAATCATAATACTATTAAGTTCATTCATGGGATATCGAACCTCGGCAGTAACCTCAGAACTTTTACCAGAGGCATCAATGCAATCTACCTCCTTCGGCTCACCGCCAGAAAGCTCGTCATCCACCTTCGCATTTCCATCACCACTTCCATTACCCTGTGGCTCCCCACTGATGATTTCATCAACTATACTTAGCTCCCGAGAATCAAAACCATCACCCTCCTTTTCCTCAAAATTGATAGATTCATGACCCTCAATCCCCAACCCACCATCAGCATTATCATTCGCTGCTTGCAAATTCTCCGCTAGCCTCACTTTTCGCAATTCAGAAATTATTAACTCAGCCTCGCTGGTCGAAACGAGATCTTTATCAGACTCCAGTACAACATCTGGATCTTCCAAACCATCAAAATAATAGGGTGGTTGAATACCCATACTCCTACACACGTATCGGGCATGGCCACGACTAAACAAAGAGGTGCGCTTCCCCTCCCCTTCGATATGGTTGTTCAAGGAAGAAATCTCAGCATCCTTTTTCTCGCACAAACCAAGAGCCAAACGCAACTCCTCATCAAGTTTCGAAGCTCGTTCTCTTTGAACATCAGCATCTTGCATAAAGCTATCTCGCTCGGACACGACAATCTCAAGACGTTCTCTAACCCCTTCACATCTTTCATGAGATTTTTCTTCTCTTGTTTCAAAAGCTGAATGTCCCCGCCAAGTCTAGAAATTTCCAAACCTTGGGCACCAGTGAGATCGACCAAAAACTTTCCATGATACTTTTGCTGAAAGAAAGGAAAGAACAACATCAACAAACAGCATACAAAACATGCGTACAATCGAAAACAACAAAAGAAATACACTCACAGCTTCAACGAATGCTTGGTGATAAGCAGCTACAGAGGCAACATAATTCTTATCCAAAGAGCCAGAAAACACTTGGGCAAGAAAGCCAGACACGGAAGGATCCAAAGGATGATTATGAGGATCCATCGAATACGCTCTCAAAAGACTAGCTAGATCACCAGCATGAGGGCTCCGACATAAGTTCGGCTCTGCAAAAGTCTGACTCAAAGTGGTACCAATGTTGGACCCATACTGATTCAAATTCACCTCTGGTTGGTCAGAATGAGAAGCTTCGCCATCAAAAGAGGAACGTCCCTGCGAGGGTACCACAATTCGGGAATTCGGCATCCCTGCTGCTCCTCGGCT
>JAJJMA010045741.1:3833-14716 GCA_023529015.1 Papaver nudicaule
ACCAAAAATAGAGGTCGGGTATTGATTCCATGGTCAAAACAAGAAAGGAAAACCCACTTCCAAAACTGAAAAGCAGCAGCAGCAGCGAAGAAAAGGACTGAACAGTCAAACTAAGTTCAGTATTCATTTTAACTTATTTGTTACATGTATTTTGGTAGTATTCGAATAACTAAGTTCTAAAATTTTCCGGTATATGATTTAGTCCAAAAGTGAGCGAAGAAAACATAAAAAAATGTCGGTTGCTTCTTTTTCTAGGCTTAAGCTTTTTCCCTTTCCTTGTTTCTTATTTTTCCCATTATTAGTACAGTAACTAACAAAACCTTGCTGTATAACGCAAAACCCAAACTTTACTGTACAACATATACATCTAGAAAAACAGAGAGAAAGAGAGAGAGACTAGAGAGTGTGAGGAAAAAGGTGTGAGAAACGCCAAACCCTCTCCTCTCTGTCTAAAATGTATTTCGTGTGAAAGAAAGAACTCTCTATCTTTCACTATTTCTGCTTTTGTTTGCAATCTTTCTGTGAAATTAGGGTCATTTTATAGAGTGGGCAGCAGCAGCAACACTGTTTGTTTACTCTTTTCTTCAGCTTTTATACACTAAAAGAAAAGCAAAACAAATAGTGTAGAGAATGAAAGAAAGATTATAGAGTGAGGGAGATAATTATAAAACTATTAAGAGATTCCTCTAGGTGTCAGATATATACATAGAGAGGTATTTTGGTTTCTTCCTTCTTCTGTTTCTCTTTTATTTTCTTCTTAATTAATTCTGTGAAGTGGGTTTTAGTTGTAAAACAAAAACATCTCTTTCTTTTCACTCTCAAGTGTCTATAAACTTGTAAAAAAAAATGCCTGTTTTGATTTCTGGGTTTGTATTAGTAGTGGTTTCTTTATAAGTGATTTAAGGATTCTGGGGTTTTGCTGAGAAGTTAGTTGTTTGGGGGTTCATTCAGTGTGTTGGTAGTGAAGATTATTATTAGCTAAATTGATTTTGTGGGTTGTTGATTTTTGGAAACAAGGATAAGAAAAAGGTGGTAAAGAGGGAAAATCATGGCAGGAGGAGCAGCTCCAGCACCTAAGCAAGATGAGTTACAGCCACATCCATCAAAAGAGCAACTACCTAACATTGCCTACTGTATTACTAGTCCTCCTCCATGGCGTGAGTGATTTTCTTGCCATATCTTTTTTTTAGATAAATGTGCATTAAACTGGGTTAAAAAAAAACCACTTGGTCTTTATCTGGTAATCATTTGGAACTCATTTTTAAGCTCTTTTCAGTTCTACACAGTGTTCTGTATTTGCTTAGATTCACCTGATCTAGATTTTTGGTTACTTAGGTGGTTAGATGTTTCCTTATGTTTTTCTATTGTGGGTGGTAGAGAAATCTTATCTAAAAGTTTGTTTCTTACTGTAATCTTATTTTTTGTTGTTCTTTCTAGCTTTGGTTTGTAACTTTAGTTACACATGGGTGTAATTCCCTTGTTTTTTTCACTGCTAATGTTATGGAGCCAGTAAAATTTCGATACATACCTTTTTTTTGTCTGTTTATATGCATCTTATAGGGGAATTTAGTGTTCTACTTCTTTGTTTTGGATCTGTATGTGTTTTCAATTGATATAGTTATGACTAATAGTTTCTAAATCATTTGGTGGGTCTTGGTTAAATGCAGCGGAAGCGATACTTCTGGGTTTTCAGCATTACTTAGTTATGCTCGGTACCACTGTCATCATCCCGACTGCACTTGTACCCCAGATGGGAGGAGATAATGTAAGACTTGGGAAGAAAGTTGCAAAACCATACATATGGTGTTTATCAGTTTGTGTCTATCAATTGTCCTTGCTTTTAGTGATGGTGTTATATCCGGCTTAATGCAAGTCGCGTTTGTTATTTTCAGGAGGAGAAAGCAAAGGTCATCCAGACATTACTATTTGTTGCTGGTTTGAACACACTGGCTCAGACAATGTTTGGAACTCGGTTACCTGCTGTAATTGGAGGCTCTTATACATTTGTGGCACCTACAATTTCAATAATCTTAGCTGGTCGATACAGCTCAATTGTGGATCCTCATGAGGTCTTGATTACAATCTTACCTCCTCAGATTACATCTACTTTTTAGACTATTTGTTTTTTTTAACTGTGGCCTCTTGTGCAGAAATTTGAGCGGACTATGCGGGCAATTCAGGGGGCCTTAATCGTCGCTTCAACTCTTCAGATTGTACTTGGGTTTAGTGGCCTTTGGCGTAATGTGACAAGGTTGGTTTTAGGAAAATACTAGGAATTGCAACCTTGTATCTAGCAGTATCATTTAATGTTCCTTAAATTTAATTGTTAAGTAACTGAAATGGAGGACCTGCATAGATACTTGAAATTGCTTCAGTATCACCTTGCTCACTCTGTTTAAGAAGCTATTTCAATATCTTGGCTAACTATTTCCATGAGTTTGCAGTTCATGACTTCTCACCCTTGGTCTAAAAGAGTCGATTTCCAAAATGTGGTCAGACCTTGATTTTGGTGTGATGTCACTGAAGTCTCTGTATAATACGCTAAATGGCTGACTGCATTTCTTCTGCGCTTAACAGATTCCTAAGTCCACTCTCAGCCGTTCCTTTGGTGGCTCTAGCTGGGTTCGGGCTTTATGAGCTGGGTTTTCCTGGGGTAAGATTTTGTGAATTGCTTTTCTAGAAGTGTCAGTTAATGTTTTAGATTATGCTTACTTCTGTAGCTTTGTTTGTTGAAGCGTCATTATCAATTTGTGGTGTAGTGGAGAACTATTGCTTTGGAATGATCATTTCTGACAGTTTCTCTCTTTGGATATCTAGGTTGCGAAATGTATAGAAATTGGACTACCTCAGCTAATATTGTTAATAATATTCTCACAGGTATTTTGTAGTGTGTCGTTTGGTTTCTTTCTTCTTCTTCTTATGAAACTGATGTTTTTGTCTTCTATCATGAACTGACGGAATTTACTGCTAATGCTTGTAACAGTATCTACCCCATCTGATACACGCGAAAGATGTGTTTGACCGGTTTGCTGTTCTGTTTTCGGTGGCTATCGTATGGATTTATGCTCATCTCCTAACTGTTGGTGGTGCCTATAAAAATTCGCCTCTGAAAACTCAATTAAGTTGCCGTACAGATCGTGGCGGACTTGTTGGCGCTGCTCCATGGTAAGGCTTTTGGGATTTCATCAAATTAGTTATTGGTCTTGGTGTGGACTGCTTTTGATTTGGTTGGTTCCTTCTTTGCTGGGGTGTCGTCATTCTAATGGTTTTGTACTGATCCTAATCATGTTCATCCTTATGCTCAGGATAAGAGTTCCATATCCATTTCAATGGGGAGCTCCTACATTTAACGCAGGAGAAGTCTTTGCAATGATGATGGCTTCATTTGTAGCCCTTGTAGAGGTCTGACGTCTTTTCACTAGATTCATTTTGAAAGAACTTCATTTGACCAGTCAGTATTCTGTATGCTCTTTCTTTGGTACCCCGCTTTTGATCCCCATCAGATTTTACTACAGGACTGGCAATACTTTCTCTTTCATATTTGCCTCCTTTTGCGTGAGGCACTTAGCTAGCAATGTTACTTCTGCTTGGGGGCATTCCCTGTGCGCATCAGTAGTTGCATTTACGGCTTGATATTTTTATTGCGACTGATACCTTATGTTGTTATCTTTGCAGTCTACTGGTGTCTACATTGCACTGGCAAGGTATGCAAGTGCCACTCCCATACCACCTTCTATTCTCAGCCGTGGTGTTGGTTGGCAGGTAAATGTAGTCACAGTGTCATGTACTATTGCCCATCTTTTCTGCTTGCAACTAATATAAACATGTAGTTAAGAAAATTAAAATCAGAAGAAAAAAATTATATAAAAACCAATCTGGAGTCTGGACTTCTTTGTTTGCTTTGTGATGCTATCCTCTGTGCAGGTGTGTAGGCCACTTGGCAAATGGGCCACTGTTTTCTCCAACAATGAATATAATATACTTGATCATATCATAGAATGAGTCCTGATGTTTTGCTTTTTAAATTTGCAAAGTAGGTTCAATTGAGCCATTGTCCTGGAGGACAGATGTCCTACTTTTTAGTATAGAAACGAGCAAGTCACTCTAATGAAGAGCCCGCTAACTAAAACTTTCTCAAATTTGAACTGAAGGTAAAATTTTAGCTCAGTATGTAAAGTTGCATTGTTCTGATTTCAGGGAATTGCGATTTTGCTCTCTGGGTTGTTTGGAACTGTAACTGGATCCTCAGTATCTCCGTAAGTTCCTTAAAAGAAAATGATGTACACCGCTGGTGATGTCCTTTTATTCCGAGTGAACATAACTGCTATCTCTTACCGGTCATTGTGCTGTTTAATTGCAGTGAAAATACTGGTCTGCTAGCATTAACTCGTGTTGGTAGTCGAAGAGTTGTACAAATTTCAGCTGGTTTCATGCTGTTCTTTTCTGTTCTGGGTAAATCTTTAACCCTGGTACGTGCTGTTTCTGAAAGCATGTAATGTGAGACATAACTAAACATTTCATGGCTCATCCAGGAAAATTTGGATCAATCTTTGCATCCATCCCCGCTCCAATTATTGCTGCCTTGTATTGCCTATTCTTCGCATACGTTGGTACGTATAAGCACATTATATTTTATCCTATGTTTTATATCAACTATTTGTTGATCCTATTATTTTGTTGCAATTAACAGGTTCTGCGGGTGTCAGCTTCCTCCAGTTCTGCAATCTAAACAGTTTTAGAACAAAGTTCATCTTAGGCTTCTCATTTTTCTTAGGTCTATCGGTGCCACAGTACTTTAATGAGTACACAGTGATCAATGGTTATGGTCCTGTTCATACAAGTGCTAGATGGGTAAATACTCTAGAGCTTCACCTCTAACTTCCTTCAGTTCAGTTGTTAAATCACCAGATGCTGTGAATTTGTCCAACCTGACTCACGTTTTTAACTCCTGTCCTTGTTTGTGCAGTTCAATGATATGATCAATGTCCCTTTCCAGTCGGAAGCTTTCGTTGCTGGACTTATTGCATTTTTCCTAGACAGTACTATGCATAGAAAAGACAGTTCGATTAGGAAAGACAGAGGTATGCATTGGTGGGCCAAGTTCCGGTCTTTCAAGGGTGACACTAGAAGTGAGGAATTCTACTCCCTGCCTTTTAATCTTAACAAGTTCTTCCCATCCGTGTAACCTGTGGGGGTAGAATATTGACTTGCTGATCCAAATATTAATGACTGGTCAAGTCTCTACGTCTCCCAAAAGCTCGTTGGAATTAGTACTTGGTACACCTTATAGAGTAATCTGTTTTTTTGGTCTTAGTTTAAATGGATGATAAACAGTAGATGTGTAAGTTAATTTGCCTCTCTATCTACAGAAATTTCAGTGTTGGCTAATGTCTCTATATATTAAAAGGCTGATTTAGGGGCCGGAAAAAATGATAGGGACCGGATAATAAAACAAAATAGAGCTATTTTTAAGCTTTTTCAAAAACCCCTTATCCGACATATTTTCATAAATACCAAAATATCCCTATTTAATTAGAACTAATGAATCATACTCCCTCTGTCCCAATTTAAATGACCTAATTTCTATTTTCATTTGTCTCAAAAATGTGACCAACTTCTAATTATATCTGTATTTTTCCAACAAACTCGCAGATATACCCTTAAACAATATCTAGATAAATTGGAAACAAATTCATAAATATATATTCTTTTAATAATATTTATATTCTTTTTTCCTTTTATAGTTATAAAAAATAAATGCATATATTTTCTTATTATTATTTCCTACCTAAAAACTGAACTTTTTTTATTCTCTATATTTAATAAGGGTACACTAGAAAATTCTTATAGTCTTCTTATTTTTTTGACTTAGTCAAAGCGGTCATTTAAAATGGGACGGAGGGAGTATTAGTTTAACTAAACTTAGATTAGTTGTTAAACTATTCAAAGTGCCGCCACCACCACCACTACCAGCTCCACCGCCACCGCCACCACCACCATTAAATTTCGTCTGGATTTTTGTCAACAAATCCAGCCGAAACTAAATTAGATTTTGTGATTCCATAGCCTATTTTCGGCTCAATTTTAACCCAGAATCCAGCTGAAAATAGAAGAAGACGATGGAGAAGACGATGGACAGTAAATTTTCGGCTAGGTTTTTCAAAATTAAGCCTGTTTTCGGCTGGATTGGCTGCGACACATTTGGTAACTTATTTTTCGTCTGGTTTTGTTGCATGAAATACAGACGATAATTGATTTTCGTCTAGATTTTTAGAGTTTCACCCAGCCGAAAATTAGATTTTGTGATTCCATAGCCTATTTTCGGCTCAATTTTAACCCAGAATCCAGCCGAAAATAGAAGAAGACGATGAAGAAGACGATGTACAGTAAATTTTCGGCTAGCTTTTTCAAAATTAAGCCTATTTTCGGCTGGATTGGCTGCGACACATTTTGGTAGCTTATTTTTCATCTGGTTTTGTTGCATGAAATACATACGATAATTGATTTTCGTCTAGAGTTTTAGGGTTTCACCCAGCCGAAAAATAAGTTACCAAATGTGTCGCAGCCAATCCAGCCGAAAATAGGCTTAATTTTGAAAAAGCTAGCCGAAAATTTACTGTACATCGTCTTCTTCTATATTCGGCTGTATTTTCGGCTGGATTCTGGGTTAAAATTGAGCCGAAAATAGGCTATGGAATCACAAAATCTAATTTTCGGCTGGGTGAAACCGCAGCAAAACCAGACGGGAGGAGACGATGAAGAAGACGATGAAGAAGAAGAAGATAAAGGTTTTTGTTAATCCTTAATTTAAAAGGGTAACTTAGACTTTTCATATCATTTTGACACCCCTTATAACCCCCTCTAGGATAGGGATAAAAAATCCGGTCCCCCTAGTACTTTTTTCGGCCCCTAAATCAGCCTTTATATATTATCCGGAACTCTTCTTTGTACATCTCAATATTTGTTTTCGGTGAAAGCCCAACATGCACTTCCTACTCATAATACCGGACAACACAACTTTCTAAACGAAAATGCCAAGTGTAGAGAGGTTTTGGTAGAGAAAATGTAAAGAAGAGAGTGAGAGAACTGTGGAGAATAAAATGATTGGACCCCAATCGGATATCCTAGCGTCGGAGAAATTAAGCATTAAAGGGTTAGCGACTTTCAAACTCAGGTCCAGGCAAAGAAAGAAAGAAAGAAAAATCCCTACCCCGATATTAATCGAACTCAGGTCGTCGGTGTCATCACCCAACGACTTTAACATTATACATGAACAAATATTCTTTTGGGCTAATTATACGCTGTTGAATTTCATTGGATGGCCCAAATATCGATATACTACATTGGTAAAATTAGTTTTGTGCACACAACATCCGGCTGCATGTTAATGTTGAGCCCAATTAGGCCATTTTCCAAATGGCTCTCCACTTTTTTTTTTTTTTTTTGATAAACCAGACTATTGTTAAGAAGCACCAGAATTACACCAGAATTACAGAGTTAAATAAGGGTTTTAAGCCGTTATCAAAGAGAAACCAAAAAAGTAACTTAACCTGGCTAGGCTTTTTTTTTTTTTTTTTTTCTTTTTTTTGGTTTGAAGGTAGGCAGTTCTATTAAGATCAAACAGAGTTTTGATTACATGGTACATTTCTCGGCACTCCAAACTCAAGTTTGTTTAACAAAAGGATCCGGTGTAAAAATGTTGCGCTGCCATCACCGCCTCTACACGAGTTTCCTTTAATAGTTTTTCCTTATTTAATTTAGCTTAAGTTCTTTAATTAGTCCATTACTTAATTTGGTATTTCTTGTTAGTCAAGTTTAGTTAGCTATAAATACTGGGTATTAAGCTTGTTTAGACATTCAATAATCAATATAAACAAGTTTTTTTTTAAAACTATTCTCATAGAGGTTGCTAACCCAAATCAAAAGGTTTATCTTAGGGTTCTACTAGTTTACGAGTTCTTAACAGGTGTTTTGGTTTTGAACCCTAACATTTGGTAGCAGAGCCAGCCACCATGACTCAAGCCCGCTCCACGGAAGGGGTGACCTATAGGCTAGATTAAGATGTAAGGGCACTTATGTATGGATACTGATAGGTGAATGGAGCCACCAAAGAAGGAAAGGGCTATCATCGGGTCAGTGTCGATAGAGTGGGCCAACGAGGACGTTGGGTTTGGAAGCGTGGTGGAAAGTTAGGGCCTTAGTCCCACATGGCTTAGATGGGTCAGAATATGTATTTCATAAGTCCCTTGGATCTCCTCAACTAACAGACCGGTTTATTAAGTTGAGTTCTATCCATGGGCTTGTGACCAGTTAGGGTTGGTACCCTAACAAAAAATTAAGGAGTTATAGAGTCCTAAATATGCACATTAGCAGTAGTCGGGTTTTGTATCATTTTTTTAATTGCCTGATTGGCTAGAGCATTCGCCGCCTGGTTTGCCTCCATACGCATGTGTGATCTTGGTAGAGTCAACTTCCCGCATGAGAGATCTGATCTCGGACAACATGTCCTTCCTTGAGATACCAAGGTGCCAGCTCAATATTGTGGATCAGTTGTACCATTAAACTCTTGGAATCCGCTTCAAACCAAACCTTATTCCAGATGTAGTGATGCGCCATTATTGCAGCCAATAATAGAGCCCATGTTTTAGCCACAAAAGCCGTAATTTGTCCAATCAGAGCTGCCATCGCCTGGATTACCTTTGTATTGGATGTTTTGCTGATAATGCCAGCACCTGCAATTCCTGGTTGACCTTTCGCCGCCCGATCAATATTGATCTTGATCCAATCATATGGAAAGTGTTCACAACTGACATTAATGGTGTGGGATGGTGGGTCATTCCTTCCCAGTCTGAGCTTTGGTGGAGAGTTGGGAAGATAAGGCGTCGTGTGGGATTGTGCCCATTGAAAATTCCATTCCAAGTAGCTCATGTTTACACGATTTAACTGAGTGCATGCAAACTCAATTAAAGACTAGAATTACCCAGGAGCAGGTAGAAGCAATTGATATTACTGGTAATTGAAATCATACGATTCATATGGTTAAGTGAAACAACACAGATGAGGGAAGACGTTCATGACGCAAAAAAACAACATAGATTCACCAAGGCTGAAAGCAAAGGAGGTTCAAAGACACAAAACATTTCGCAAAATGTTAGCATGTGAAAACTAAAATGAATTCATCTACAAAGGTGAGTAATTTAAGTGTGATATCAAGAACTCAACAATTCAATCCTGACGTTCAACTAGTTTTAAACAACTCTTAACAAAGTTGTGTGAGTACGAAATCTGCATAAGCACTTTATACTCGACAACCATCAGATCTCTAATCAAGTTATACAGTATTCGATCGTAAGAGTACGAGAAAGATAAGAACTGTGCCGAAGATAAACTATATGAGAGTATATGTAAAATAAGAACGTAAGCTATTGATTGACTTTCATGTTAACTAATACATGGATATGATCCTGTAGATGGTGGAAAATGAGAGAGGGGCAAAATTGTCAAAACACTCTCGAAACCATGTCTTATTAAAGACAGTCGCCTATTCAGGCTCATCTTTATAGCTCAGGGCGCAATCCGTTCCATGAAGCTAAACCCTCTATGAGCTCTCTCTTATAACTCCGGTGGGGAAGGTAATATCATAGAGCATTATCAATCATCTCACCAACATATTAAACCCATCGATCAGCTCAGAGCCAGACCTCGCTTGATGGTACACGGTGAAAGATCAACAGAGAAGTATCCTCATGGATTTCCTCTTAAAATACGACTCAATACACGAGTCTTGGTGCAAATCTCAGGAATATCGAAGCTCCAGGCCGGTCCAGAGCTCTCTGAGAAGCATACACCAGCCTAAAAAGGCCTAAGCGGACCCAATCCCAAATTCAGGGTGGTCTAGCGTACCATGGATAAGCATGCCATGACTTCAAAACGGGTTGTAGCGTAAGCACGCACACCACGACTAAGGCACAGGATGCCGCAAAGCTAAGCTTGGCCAGATGCCAAAGCCATGGTGCCATATTCATGGCGCCACAAGGATTATGCCTTGGCCTAAAGGCCATGGCGCCATATTCATGGCGCCACAAGATACATGGCCTGACAAGACACGGCCATGGGCCATGGCGTCATATTCATGGCGCCACGAGATTATTCCTTGGCCAAAAGGCCATGGCGCCATATTCATGGCGCCACAAGATTATTCCTTGGCCAAAAGGCCATGGCGCCATATTCATGGCGCCACAAGAGTATTCCTTGGCCAAAAGGCCATGGCGCCATATTCATGGCGCCACAAGATACATGGCATGTCCAGAACACGGCCATGAACCATGGCGCCATATTCATGGCGCCACAAGAGGTTTTGCCTTGGCCAAAAGGCCATGGCGCTATACCCACTCTTGGCCAAAATCATGGCCATAGCCATGCAATACTGCCTGGTTCAAAGCAACTACGCAACACTTAGTCATACGACTCTACTCAACTATGCAATATCCGCGTATCACTCACTCGAGACATCAAAACATCACACGGGGGGATAACTTTAGGGGTATTGGTCTGGCGGTCTACGGCAGTTGAAAGAAACTGATGGAGATAGTGGGAAGTTAAGGGAAGATGGCACGAGTGGGCATGTTCCACACGACTCAGGCAGTTACGGAAACCAACGCATGTCCTCCACTCCTCCACTCTTCCACGACTTTCACCTTCTCTGTCGAGAGATCAGGGTGAGTTCAAACTATACATAGAGGCTTCCTCTATCTTCCAAGGCAGAACATTAAGAACGTTCAGAACACCGAGAACATCCAGAAAACACACAGAGCCTCAGAGAAAAACACCTGAGAATCCTAAACTCGTTCTTGCCTTGGAGATTTCCAGTCGACTTCACGACG
>JAJJMA010045744.1:0-17711 GCA_023529015.1 Papaver nudicaule
GAGGCTGTTACTGTTCCTCGTGGTTCCATGGCTGAATTACAAAGGGGTTTTTGTTTCCAGTTTGATTTGTGTAGGTATCTGAGTACGGCTTTGGGCAAATTTTCTGTAAGGAAAGAGTGTTGCTGTGGTGTTGCAGTCATCTATATGAGTAAGGAATGGAAGAAATTATGGAGGATTTCAAAGCCAGGACAATCACAGAGGTATGGTGCAGATGAATACACAGTTAGGTTCGATTTTGTGTACATAATGGAATTAAATGCAGCTATTGTTGTCTGTGAAAAGCACGAGTTATTATTGTCGTCTTTGATTGCTTTGTAGGATGAAACTGAATTTCTATAATGACATTTGTTTTCTTTGATTGTAGCCCTGATTGTGGGAGTTTTTTATTAGCCCTGATGTTGCTGGTCATGGTGAAGACAGTGGTTTTGAGGTGCCTTGCCTTATCGTTGCAGCTAAGGATGATCTTGATCTCCATACAAAATTCAACCAGGGTACAATATCCCTCTCTCTTGCTCTCTTTAACTCAAGTTTCCATTGAAATTTTATGATTACCTGTGCAGGGATTGTACTTGATAACCTAAGTCTTTTTGTTGATGCAGATTTGAGTGTTTTTGCTAAGCTCAGTAAGCTGGTGAAGATATCTATGGTTAATAATTCTATTACTGGTAAAATCCCTAGTGACATTGATGATTTTAATGCTTGACTCGTTGTCAATGTTGTGTTTGTACTTTATGTTTGGCACTGGTAAAACATATGCTCATATGAGATATTAATGGTACTTAGTCGTCCTGAGGTTCATGGTTTTACTAGAAACAGCTGATAATCAGCTGATTCTTAATGGTTTTACTCGTCTTGAGATTTTACCTAATCCTCTTTGTTCTGCTCTTTACTTTCCTCCTTGTGTTGCATCTCTGGATCGATAATTCTTGCACAGACATGGAAAACTTTTGCTTGAACGGCTTTTCGGCAGGACAGCTCTTTCATTAATGCTATGATGTACTTTTGTGTTGTGGATTATGAAAGACGAAACGTAACAATCTATATTGGTTAAGATATGACTTGAACATCTGCTGTTGTTGTTTTAGGAGAGGTTTGAAATTGAGTTACGTAGACAGGCTGACGATGCTGCGTCCAAGGTTGCAGCTGTCTTGGATAGAGTGGAGGAGCAAGGAAACATGATAGAGTCACTTCACAACTCTGTAAGTCTTTTGTATATGGCCAACCAGTTCTTTCACAAATACCAATTACTTGTAATTATATGTGCACACATTTGTCTGATTTTTACGTTCTCTCTTTATTTTAACAGGTTGCAATGTATAAGAGACTATATGAAGAGGAACAGAAACGGCATGTCTCACACCCTAATTCTGCTGAGGAGGCAGTTCCAGGTTTGGTTGCTGCATCTGAAAGCTCATGTATGAATATGTAGTCGTTGCAAATATGTTTCAAGTCCTTGGAAATGCTCATGTGTGCACAAGTGGTGTTTGTTTACTGTGGATTCTTATTATTGTGTTCGTCTCTGTTCAAAATTTTTGTTGCTATCTCAAGATAATGTATGATTGGCTATCTTGTATGACTTTCTGATTCTGTGAGTTTGTTCTAACAGAACATGGAAGAAAACACCTTATGCTACTTATCGAAGGTTCTCAGGTATGTTCAGTTAGATTGCACTGTTTCTTGATTGTTTTGCTTGGTTCCTTGATCATAACTTCTTTATATGCTATGTTGCTTTGTTCCTTGATCATGACTTCTTTATGTATGTTGTGCCGCATCGAGAAACAGTGATTTGAGAAAGGCCTCTTCCGTTGTTTTCTTTTACTATCCAAGCTAAATGCTGAACTGATGTATCTGAAAATAACTAGGCCATCTTCGTTTTGTTCATGCATTCATTTTAAGCGAGAGCAGTAGTAGTTACAAATTTCTGTTATTCTGTTTTTATTGACCAGACATAACACTTGACCATATGTCATCTAGTTCTCGGTGTCTAGTAGCTTAATGAAACTTCTTTTTATATGTTCGCAGAAGCATGTTCCTTCTTTGCATGGACCAGTAGTGCCTGCATCAGGCTTTTGGATGAACTGGCTGTTTTCACTCATGCTTTAAGTCTTCCTTCAAATGATGAGGTTCTTATTCATCTTTTGCTGAAAAGTAACTTCGGATAATACTTCTAACCTTCAGCTCCAAAATGTTCAGAGCTATTTACATACTTTTCTGGACTTAGACTGAAAGCATACAATAATTGGGATTGACTAGTTAATTCTCTACAGATGCTTTAAGTATTCAGATGTTTGTAATACTGGATTCTAAAAATACAGATACGGATTTTTTAAAAATACGTATTATATACGTATTTACAGAATTTTGTAATTTTATTTTTTTTAATTTTAATTAAAAAATCTGCAACGTTTATAGACGTTGCCTAAATTACAGAAAACGTTGCTCTAAATAAATTCTGCAACGTTACTTACGTTGCTTTAAATAAAAAAGTGCAACGGAAGATGCAACGTAAATTCCGTTGCTTTAATTAATTAGAGCAATGTTAATAGACGTCACGAAAAATTTGTAACGCCGTATTCGCAACGTTAATAGACGTTGCTTTAATTCTGCGCAACGTCTATAAGCGTTACAAACAGGCCCCTGTGGCGTAGTGCTCCAAAGGCGAGAGGTACATACCGTGTCCAGGATAACTGCGGCCAGGGTAGTATAATGCTCTTCTCTAAGGTCCAAGTATTGGCGTTGGTCAGCAACCAAAAATCTATACGAACTTCATTCTCCCGATGATGTACATAGTAAACACAGAAACTGTTTTGATATAAAATCATCCCAACTCTGGGGGCCTCATCCACATATAAACCACCGGTGCTCCTACGATATTCCGGTTGGGTAAGATACGTATAAACTCCTCCGTATACATATCGAAAGATACTAATGCCCTCTTCTCTTCGAACCAGTAAAGATGGCCCTGTGCATATAAACCAGTTTGACGTAATCTTAGGCTGGTAGTACCTTTGCTCCTCCAACCCCCTTGGTGATGATCACCTAAGGTGTATACTTCCACGTTGCCCTACACATGAATACGAAGTACTTTGTACTCCCCTGTCCGCTCGCAGTAGCCAAAACCCCCTTTTACCTCTCCTGACCCGGAAAAATAGTTAGAATGTCTCTCTATTTGTGGAAGAATAAGTTGCTGACCAGTTGAGGGGTTTATGATATAAATTGGATCTCGTACTTGGTCGTGCAAAACATATAGACACACCAATCCGTTGCAAGACCCGACCATTTGGAAAGTATGTTTATGGACTCCACTGTTTGGGTTAATCTCTGGGGCAGTGATTATGCTGAACTCATTCTCCGAAAAATGTTCTGTGTAGAACATTTGCGTAATATCCCCATTCTCAAATGTAACATTTTGGCCTCCGTTTGGCACCGCACTGAACAGGAGACCAATCTTTTTTTTTTTTAGCAATTCGTTCCATTTTGTGCATACCAGTTTTCTCTTTAAAATACTCTGTGTAGTTGGAAGGCAAGCGAATATCTCGGTAACCAATTGTGTGGGCAAATAATCCATTTTTTGGCGTTGCTGGTGAATGGTGATAGGTTTTTTTCTTCTAATTGATAGGAGTAAAAGACTGGTGAAACGTAGAACCCAATGCTGGTGGTGGTGGAAGTCCTATATAGATTTGGCAAACATGTGAGGCTGCCGGTTGGGAATACGCGTTTGCCATTTAATTAAGGATCATTGGAACGTCACAACAGTTGAGAAGAAATGGACTGAAACGTGTGTTAGACTTCAAATCCCTTGATATTCCAAAGCTTGGTACGCATATGACGCCGCCGGTTGGGAATATAACCGTTGTTAGTTAAGGATCATTGGCAACTACTTGGGCTTGCATGTTTTCTGATTTTCGGCCCAGCATGTATGTCACATTGGCATTCGCCTTCATGACTATTGGGCCTTGTCGGTGTGTCCATTTCACATGTCTTGCAGTTACGAACCAAAAATTCAAAATTCCTATGATCCTCCTTACTCCTAATTTCTTGCTAAAAATATATTTCCGTATTTCGGAAACTAATTTCCGAGATTTAATGAAGATGACCAACCAATATTCTTCCAGAGAGTCTAAAATTTTCTGGAAACTTACCATGTTAGTTACATGAAATCTAGAATTTTTCTCTTAACAATTTTGAAGATCAAAACCCCCCAAAATTTCCACCAAAAACTTTTTTTGGCGGGATGAAAATCAGACGAAAATTCTCAGAGCGGGATTATTCCCTCCTGTTATTTTGGCTCCAATTTGAAGTTAAATTTTATTTTCTCCTCCATTCGGTTATTAGAACTACATTTATCTTTTTATTTTTTCTGGAGGGGCAGATTTATTGTTTCCTTAAAACCATAAGTCTACTACTAACTCATCTTCTTCACTGCGATTCATCTCTTTCTCCGGCTGGTTCTTACACTGGTATTATCTCTTTAAACCTTTCTCGATTCAATACAAGTCATGTTTCATATCATGTTGATTTTAATATTTTTTGAAGATGAATCTGTTTTATTTTTCTTTCTTTTTTGTTTTGACAAGTAACTGATAATCATAGGCTGTCTTCAATCCGTGTTGTTCTTGGGTTAACATATATGCATCAATGATTCAATGGGTTTTATATATGTTTTGATGAAGTACTGAGTATCTAGAAAGGCAGGACCAATGGAAATTAGGGCATATGGTATTATTTTTTTTTTCTTGTTCCCAGTTGAATACAAGTGATTTTAGTATCTTTGTTTTATGGATACCGTAGAAATTAGAACAGATGTTAGTTTTCAAGGGTTGTTTTACTAGTTTAATCATGGGTTGTTTTTAACCTGGGTTTACTTTGTTATATTTTTTTTTTCTTAATGCCATTTAGGTGTGTTCGTTTTAGCCTTGAGGTACATGCATCGTGAACAGTTTGTTTTTGTGTTCTTTTAGTGTGTTTCTTAGAATGGAAAATAGGAACATGTTGCTTTTGCTGTTAGGTTTAGCTAATGTTTTTCCAATATAAGCCTACCTGTGTTGTACATGTGGTGCTTTCGCTGTTAGGTTTAGTTACTATTTGGTTGAATTATCCATTTCGTTGTTACCATGGCTTACTTCTCGACATACCTACCAATACTATTCTAGATATTCACCTAAGCCGGCATTTTAATTCATTGCACAAAAGAAATTGAAAGATAAATAGCATATACTATTTGAAGTAGTTCAACACATGTATTGTTTTGTGAACTCTCTGTTAGAAGTTAATGAATATAAGCTCATATTCATTCCTTCGTTGTACGTACACAGTTTAGGTTATGGCAGAATACGAGAGTGATGCGTCAATAAAGTCGCATGGTCACGAAGGGGATGCTGAAAGTGAGTCTGAGTCACCTAGTGAAGCAAAACAAAGAAATGATAGTGATGAAAGCACAGAATCTGAAGGAGAGGATATGCCTACTGAAGAGGAACTCGTGATAGAAGAATTCGAAACTTTTGAAACTCTAGAGGATCTTGAAGAAGTAAAGCCTGCAATAAAGAGATCTAGGGGAATGGCCAGATTGTTTAAGCTGCATCAAAGTTTTGATCTATATAGTGATGAGGAGCCACATCAGTTAAGCTTTGATGAGCATCAAAGAACCATAGGTGGTTATAGACCAGAATACAGCAGTTTCCTAGGCGACGTAATCAGGAGACATGTTGGACTTCGTGAGTTAGAGTGGAAGAAAGTGAAACAGGAGACAAAAGATGAAATGTGGGATAAAATAAAGGCAAGCATCTACTCATTTCTACCACAAATGTTTGACATCTTTATTCATCATTTCTGTTGTCTAAATGTTACTAACATGTCATTAAATGAAACCTTAGAAATGCTATGACGTCGACGACTCCAGAAAGGGAAGAACGATGACTCATCTCGGTGAGCGACTCCGGGATTTCAGAAGGAAATTGGCTGACAAATATATAGTTCCCTTTATGTATTCAGAGCCCTTGGAGAACCTGGCGAAAAGAGTTCCCAAAAAATACAAAGAAATAGTGGACAAGGATTCATGGGCCAAGTTCGTGGAATATCGACTGTCCGAGGAATTCAAGGTTAGATAACTACACATTGCTGTATTTTTATCGTCGTTTTATATTGTGTTATTTTTCTAGTCTAATATACTGATGAGGTCTTTTATCTGCACTGCAAGCCTAAATCTGAGAAGGCAAAAAAGGCCAAGTCGCACTCAAAGTTTCCACACTGGTTAGGACGAGGAGGATACATTTACCTGAGAGAAAAATTGGTAAGTCCACTGTCTAGATTTACACCGCAAAACAGGGCATGTCAGACACTGGTCAATTTATTTTCGGTTTCATTTTCCATGCTAGTTGTGTCTCATATATGCATGCAACCTGCCTCTTTCATATCATAATACTCATACTATACACTGTATTCTACTGTTGACACAAAAAAAGAAGCTTTGGAAAATAATGTATGTTTTACTGTCGGTATCATTATCCGTGTTTTCGGGTACACCCTTACGTTTGTTTCAAGTACTAGATCAAAGACAAAGTTATTACCGGCGATAAACATCCCGATCGCCATTATATGTGGATAAAGGCGCGCGAGGTAGGTGGAGAAATCCCAAAAGATGACTTTGAACTCGAGGAGGTAGCGGCCAAAATTGTATGTAAAACAAAACTTCCAACTGCTCATGTTTTTCACTAAAGTATACGCGCGATGTTTACACTTTTTTTTAACACTCGGCACTGTGCATAGGCTGCGGCGCAAAAGAATGTCGAAGAGGGAGTTGAAAAGGTTGGTCCGAGAAAGGATATCCTGACAATTGCTTTGGGCGAAGAAAAAGGCACGCGTGTCAGAGGGATTGGCTCCGGAGTCACTAAAGCCAGATACTGGGGGGATTCCAAGCGACCAAGGAAATCCTCGAAAGAGAAGGATCAACTGAAGCTGCAGCTGAAAGAGAAGGATCAAGAAGTAGTGGTGATGAAAACAGTGATGCAGGAGGCAGCAGAAGCGTTTCTTTCCCAAGGAATTGCCTTACCCGAGTCTTTGTCTAATTTACTGAAAGATTCTAGAACAAAGGTAAGAGTATCTTCATTGACTAGACAGTGTTTTTATGAGACTGGATTTACTTTTTTATTAGATTGGCGCACAGTATCTAATGTTCGTCATCAATGTTCAACTTCGACACTTCAGGATACGACTCTATGTGTCCTGAACTCTTCCGAAGGAATTTCTGTAGAGACCAATCCTCCCGGTGGATCTAATATTGGGGAGGTTTCAAATCCACTTCTTGACAAGACAGTGGCAGCTGAGAAATCTTTCAACGAGAGTTTGAAACGTACACACGAAAAGAAAAAAGTAGGAAGCTCAGAATCTGCTGGACCAAAGCAGGGAAATCTCGCTAAGTCCTCAGCGTCTCAATTGCCTACTCCATATACGGCGGAATCTAGAAACAAGCTAATAGGAGCAGTTAATACATGTTTCTTTTCCAATCCTTTAAAATCTATATTGTTTTGGTGTTTTCTATTATGTTCTTCATATGCCATGCATACCTGCAGGGTACGCCGTGCAACCTATATTCTGAAGGAAATACAAAAATTGTTGCTAGAGGTGAGGCTTTCATCACACAGGAAAGTGAGCAAACTGTTCAGGATGGTGGGGGGATGGCGCAGAAGATTACTTGCTATTTAGTGCAGGTTAATGAAGTGTTAGATGATGAACTCAGTTTACCCATACCCGATAACGGTTGTGATAATCTGGGAGAAGCGAAGGGCGCTTTCATCGACAAGCCAAAATCTCAAATAGTCATCAGAACTAATGTTAGTTGCTTGCCTTGTTTATCGTGGATTTCTATTTTTTATCTGTCTTCACATGACCAATGGATTCCAGTTAGGTTCGGGATATATCTTGCAAGAATATTACATACTATGTATTACTGTATGGCTTGTTTGTCGTGGATTTCTTTTGTTATCTGTCTTCACATGACCAATGGATTCCAGTTAGGTTCTGGAATATATCTTGCAAGAATTTTACATACTATGTATTACTGTATGGCTTGTTTGTCGTGGATTTCATTTTTTATCTGTCTTCACATGACCAATGGATTCCAGTTAGGTTCGGGAGTATATCTTGCAAGAATATTACATACCATGTATTACTGTATTGATGCAGACAATTAAATCAAGCTCTGAGAACAACAAGAAGAGAAAGAAATCTCAACCTGAGCCAAACATGAAGACAAAGGAGTCTCAATCTGGGCAGCACTGGGAGATGGTGAAGGCACATGAACAACGGCCGGGTTCTCAGATAACGAAGTCTCAACAAAGGAAACACAAGGACAAACCAGAGGCACATGATCAACAGTTGGGTTCTGGGAGAAAGGAGTCTCAATCTGGGAAGCACAATGAGTTAGTGAAGGCACATGAACAACGACCGGGTTCTCAGACAACGGAGTCTCAATCAAGGAAACACAAGGACAAACCAGAGCCACGGGATCAACAGTTGGGTTCTGGGAGAAAGGAGTCTCAGTCTGGGCAGCACAAAGAGACAACAAAGGCACAGGATCAACCGTTGGTTTCTCAGGGAATGGAGTTAACGAAAACAAGGAGAAAGCAATGGTACAATTTCAAAAGTCGGGTTCTCAGACTACTGAATCTCAATCCGCGAAAC
This sequence comes from Papaver nudicaule, assembly GCA_023529015.1. Taxonomy (NCBI): domain Eukaryota; kingdom Viridiplantae; phylum Streptophyta; class Magnoliopsida; order Ranunculales; family Papaveraceae; genus Papaver; species Papaver nudicaule. The sequence goes on from JAJJMA010045744.1 coordinate 8,680, forward strand.
ATATAGGGGTAAGTTTTTTTTCCTATATATACAGTCACTTGAGTATATTACTGTTGATGTTCATATGGCGTACATTTCTGCAGGGTATAAAATGCAATGTCTGGTCAGGAGAGTCGGGTACTAGGGCAAACCTCGTTGCTAGAGGTATAGCATTTAGAACAACGGGGAGGTGTAAATTACGTGCGAACGGTGACGAAGTTCATTGCTACAATGTCGTCATTGAAGAAATTTTAATGCCTACTTACGTTTTACCAGTGCGAAATGGAAGTATTGAAAATTTAGAGGATGCTCTTGGAAAAACCATTGCTTGTCCAATGAGGATGTCTCTATGGATGTAAGTTGCTATGTAACATGATTTTTACGTAAATTAGTTTTTGTTATTTTAGAATCCTGAATGTTACGCTGCATATGCTGGTACAGAGGAATGAGAAGCAATCATCCCGTGTTAAAACGCCTGAAGAGTCGTCAGCCAAAGTTGTAACGGCAGAGAATGGTGGAGTTTCTGGGACGCAACCACCAGCCAGTGTTGTCATGTCTTCGACGGAGGTAGTACTGGAAGACTCGCAAGTAGTGGAGGAACCAAAAGCTAATCAACATGAAGTCAGTCAAACAGCAGGTAATAAACTGTCAAGGGAGAGAACACAACATAACACTATACCGAATTTGAAAGCGATTTCTAAGCCTAGGGCTCGCAGGGTATATCCAACTCCAGACGGCAAACCAAAGAATACGAGGAACGTCACTAGGGCGCTATCACAAGCAACTGATAAACAACATTTGGAGTCTCCATCCAAAAAACTAAAGAAATAATGTTTTTAGATGACAAATGCATGGTCTGTAATATTTTCTTTTGCAAACTCCTAGTGCCGAGTTAAACAAACAATAATTATTAATAAGATGAATTTTCAGATTCTGAATATTCCCCTGGATGACCCGTCCGGGTCGGCTGGTGTCGGTAAATAACCATTCTTATCACCCGACCCGAGAGCTGGCAAAAAACCGTTTACCCAGCCACGTGGATGGTTACAGAGGTATCACATATATAAATAACATTCTCTAGTTCTTTGCATTGGTTGGCATGTCAATATCCTTGTAGTGTGGTGTGCGGGAGTTGGAGGTAGCTCCATAGGCGCTCCGAAGTATCTAATGTGTTTAGAGAAACACACTTCAGTGGTGGATTTTGTGGAGTTGAAAGTGAAAACCAACTTCTAGCGATGCTTGGAGTTTCTTGAAATCTTCCAATGCTTGTCTGAAGAACCTTGATCAAATTATAACTTCTGTCCTGAGTGAGACGGCCTTCTGCATTAACACACTACAATGGACACGGATCAAGTGATTCAGGATAACACGACCAAGTTGAACTGTCAAACTCCGATGGACCGTTTGACAGCTCTTTCCCCCTAAAACTCTCGCATTTCACAAACCTCTATGATGGCTCCCTTTTTCGACTTTCAGCAACTACTTGGGTTTGCATGATTCTGGCCCAATATGTATGACATGTTCGCCTTCATGAGTATTGGGCCCTGTCTGTGTGTCTCTGCATTTCATATATCTTGCGGTTTTTTTCTTTTTTTTTTTGGTGTCTTGCGGTTACAAACCAAAAATTCAAAAATCCTATGGATCCTCCTAATTTGTTGCCAAAATTTAGTGAAAATTGTTAGAAATATTAGGGAAGTGTATATCAATATGCTGGGAAACAAATTCCCCAAATTTAATGGAGATAACCACCCAATATTCTCTCTAAATTATTTGCGGAAACTAACCATATTGGTTACACGAGATCTTGAAACTTTCTCGGAAGATCAAAATCACCCCAAATTTTAATCCAATTTTTTTTTTGGCGGTATGAAAATCAAACGAAAATTCTCAGAGCGGGATGATTCCCGCCCTATTTTGGCTCCATTTTAAAGTTAAGTTTTACTTTATTCTCCATTCGGTTATTAAAACTAGATTTATCTTTTTCTCAAACCATAAGTCTACTCCTAACTCGTTTTCTTCACAGGGATTCATCTCTTCTCTGGCTGGTTCTTATACTGGTATAATCTCTTTAACCCATTCTCGATTTAATATCAGTCATGTTTTATCTCATTTTGTATTATGCATGCTGTTGCTTTTAATATCTTTTGAAGGAAAGAACCCGTTTATTTTTTTGTTTTTGTTTTTTGCTTTGAAGAGATCTGATAATCATAGGCTGTTTTCAATAAGGGTTGGTGTATGAAAATGATGTTCTATGGTTAAGTGTCTAGAAAGGCAGGACCGATGGGAATAGGGCATATGGTATTGTTTCTGCAACCCATTCACGATTGAATACAAACGATGTTACTATATCGTTGTGTGTGTGTGTGTGTGTGTGTGTGTGTATGTGTGTGTGTGTGTGTGTGTGTGTGTGTGTGTGTGTGTGTGTGTTTTAGTTTTCTTTTATGCAAATAATTTTTTGATAGATTAAACTGAAAAGGATATACTGTTCATCTCATTTGAAAGTTGTTTTCTTCTTATTGTCTCAGTAACATTAGGCTTCATCTGACACATGTGCATCTCTGCTTCCAGATTTCCCATAATGCACTAAAAATCTTTAGACTCCATTCTTCAACATATATTGCCATAGAAGCTTTGTTTTTTTGATACCATATAATCAGATGTTAGTATTCAAGAGTTGTTTCACTTGTTTAGTCATGGATTGCTGTCAACCTGGGTTTACTTTTTATTCTTTTTTCTTGTTTTGCCGGTTAATAAGTCCACTGTCTTATTATACACCGCTCTATATATCTGGTATCGTCAACCCTGGCTGGTCAATTGATCTTCAGGTTTATTTTCCATGCTAAGCCGTTTGCAAGTAATGGAGAGTTGTGTCTCATATATGCAGTCCCAATGGGTTTTGTACTCTTACCTAGTAACTTGGGAACTTTAGTAGATTTCGGGGGATAATTCTACGCAGATAAATTGCAAAATAACAGATGGATAAATTTGTTGGTGTTTAACCTTAGTCTTAGTTTACTCGACATTTTCTCTTGTTACCGGGATGATCAAAGGGATGTAGGACCTTCATCCACATGGTCGCTCCTACGTATCATTATCTGTATTTCCGTACATCCTTACATGTTTTTCATAATTACTAGATCAAAGCGAAAACCATTTCAGGATCAAGAAGTTGGGGAAATGGAAGTAGCGGTGCAGGCAGGATTAATGGCTGATATACTGACTGAAGTAATTACTTGCCTGAGGGCTGTGGTTATTGTACTGCATAATACTGCAAGTCTCCCATCCTTTTCACAAGGATCTCCGGATCAGAGCAACAGTTCCGATCGATGCAATACTGGGGAGCGTTTAAATCCACATCTCGAGAGGACAATACCAGCAGGAAAATCATTCAAGAAAACTGGGGAACGTACACAAAAAAAAAAGAAAACAGGAAGATCTTTTGTACCAGATCAGGGATTTGAGAGTGGCATATTTGGAAGAGTTAATATATGTTCTCTTTTCCAGTCATTTTAATCTTTTTTGTTTTGGTATTTTCTCTTATGTTATTCATATGCCATGTATATCTGCAGGGTATACCATACAGCCTTTATTCTGAAGAAAAGGAAAAAATTGTTGCTAGAGGTGTGGCTTATATCGAAAGGGAAACTGAGCAAACTGTTCAGGTTAGTGGGGGAAAGGTGCAGAAGATTGTTTGCAATTTAGTGCAGGTTGATGAAGTGTTAGAGGAGAAACTCATTTTACCCATAGCCGATATGGGTTGTGCTAATCTGGGAGAAGCGACTGGCGCTTTCGTCGACTGGCCAAAATCTCATATAATCTTCAGTACCAAGGTTAGTTGCTTGGCTCGTTTGTCGAGGGAAAATAATTTTATTTGTGTTTTCACTTGAGTCATGACTGATGGATTCCATTTTGGTTCTGGAATATATGTTGCATGAAAATTACTTACTACGTACTACTATATTGATGCAAAGGTATCTCAGAGAAAAGAATTTGAATTCGGGCAAATCAAGGAGATAAATAGAGCAAATGTTCTACCAACTGGAAGGGGATCTCAGAGAAAGGAGTCTCAATCTGGGCAGCGCAAGGAGACAACAAAGGCACAAGGTCCACAGTTGAAAGGGGTAAGTTTTTTTTTTTTTTTTTTTGTAGTAGAATAAATATTGTTGATGTTCCTATATATTGCACATATTTCCGCAGGGTGTAAAATGCAAGCTCTGGTCAGGAGTGTCAGGTTCCAATCCAAATGTTGTTGCTCGAGGTAGAGCATTCAAATTACTGAGAAAAAAAGTGTTACCTGCAACAAATGAAGATGTTGATTGCCACAAAGTCCTCATTGATGAAGTATTAATGCCTACCTACCGTTTACCCGTACGGACTGGAAGTATTAAAATATTAGAGAAGACACTTGGAAAGGCCATTGCTTGGCCAATAGAGTGGGCCTCTTTGGATGTAATGCCTGAGACGCAAACAGCTGAAGTTTCTCTGATGAGACCAGGAGCCGATAATATCTTGTCTTCAACGCAGGAATTACTGAATGAGTCACAGGATGTGGAGCAATCAAAAGCCTGTCAACATGAAGACAGTCGTAAAGCAGGTTTCAAACATCCAATGGAGATAACACAACATAAGAAAAGGTCTGTTAGGGCTCGCAGGGGATATTCAACTCCAGACGGCAAACCAAAGAATAGGAGGAACGTAGCAAGGATGCTATCACTACCGGAAGAACATCATTTGGAGTCTCCATCCAAAAAACGAAAGAACTAGTGTTTAAGATGATAAATGCATGGTCTGTAATATTTTCTTTTGCAAACTCCTAGAGCCGAGTTAAACAAACAAAAATTATTAATAATATGAATTTCCAGATTAAATTTAATTGCATGAATATTCCCCTGGATGACCCGTCCGGGTCGGCTGGTGTTGGTAAACAACCATTCTTATCACCCGACCCGGGAGCTGGCAAAAAAACCGTTTACCCAGCCACGTGGATGGTTACAGAGGTATCAATCTAAACGGCTAAAATTCCATCATCTCCTGCATATCTAGCGACACGTGTATGGCTCCAGATCCGAAATATTTCCAGGAAAATAACGGCTCAGATAATACCACGTGGACGGTGCAAAATGCATCTTTTCTGACGGCTGAGAATGCTTGCATCTGGACGGCTGATGTTCCATCATCAGAGAACAGTTTATTGACATCGTACGGTGGAACCCTGCTTCGGATATTGCGTTCGCGTGTCTGTTATCAATATGCAGCCGCGGTATTAATAACGCCAAGAGTCTGAAAGGTACAGAACAGACACTTGGGACTAATATGTTGCGTCGTTTATATGATTTTTACGACGATCCAAATGGATACCAAGAGACTGAAAGGTATCGAATAGACACTTCGGACTAATATTTGCGTCTTTTATATGATGTTTTTACGACGGTTCAAATTATCCTAAGAGTCTGAAAGTGTATAGAATAGACACTTGTAATTATATTTTGCGTGTCCATGAACGGTTTTTACGACGGTTCGAATGGTACCAGGAGTCTGAAAGGTATACAATGGACACTCAGAATGATATTTTCGCGTGTTTTAAATGACCTTTACGACGGTTCAAAATACTTCTGGAGTCTGAAAGGTATACAACGGACACTCAGAATGATATTTTCGCGTGTTTTAAATGACCTTTAAGACGGTTCAAAATACTTCTGGAGTCTGAAAGGTATACAACGGACACTCAGAATGATATTATTGCGTGTTTTAGATGATATTTCCGACGGTTTGAGTGATTACAAGTGTCTAATGAGACCCGTATTGCCACTAGAATTGGGAAAATTTGCATCACTGTGCGACGGGTGGTTGGGAAGGCCATGTCCGTTAATCCTTATACTGACACTCAAAAGCCAGAGTAGCAATAAGGGATATAAAACACGTCAACACTCGACACGCTCCGGCCATTTTTTTTTGGAAGTGTCTGAATACGTACGGACACTATACAAAACCGTCTTAAATGATCATTTGTGTACTAGTGTTAGGGAAGGTAACGTAAACTCTTTTCACTTCGGTGAATGCTTGTTGTGGTATAGTCATCCTCTATAGGTTGCAGCTCCTCTGGGAACTCCCTACGACTATAAAAGACTTCTCTTAAGAGTTGGGAAGCACAGGTAGGAGATTGAGACCATATTTGGTTGAAATCGGATTAACCTGTAACCTTGGTAACCTGATCACGTTCTTGTCTATTCCATAGTCCGTCTCTTCTGCTATACGGCTATTCAAGAACTGATACGTTACACACAAGGTTGAAAGGTAGCAACGCACGGCTGCACTCGGTGTTGTAAGACCTAGTTAGCTCCAGTTATACAAGTTTCTTAAGTGATTCTTCGTGTATAACTGAGGTAGAGACAGATTGGGCATAGCTTACTCGGTTTGCTTGTCAGCCCTGATTTGTGAAGTAGATTTCCGTATGACCTGGATTTAACAATCCGAAGGAAGTCAACTTGTGTGTGGTAAACTGATAGAGGACAGATAGACCATACGTCAACAATTAGGTTGCAAAGCCAGTATTGCTGACACAAGCCTTTGACATCGGTCAAAGCAACTCCTAGGCCTGTAAAGGACGTCAGCTGGGGGAATCAAGTGTGTGACGATCTGTGGGGGATCTAGAGACGTAAGGAGTGCGACAGTAGCCAATTCACTTGGAGGGGTTGAGTTGGTCTCTGCTACATCCTAGACCGAAGTCGTATAGTAGGCTAGTGTTTGTAGTCAGTTTGTACTGGGCGGTGTTCAATCTGGACGAGGTCCCGAGGTTTTTCTGCAAGGCAGTTTCCTCGTTAAAAAAATCTCTGGTGTCTTGTGTGCTTTTACTTTCCGCATTATATATCTGATTATATATTTAAAGCACCAAGTAGTACGTTATCCAATAACTGTAGGGTTTAACTCCAAAGTCCCAACTTTTCGAGTTGATCCCCAAGATCACAACTCCAGTTATTAGAGTTTGGATATTGATTTTTGAGATCGTCCAAACTTAAACCATAAGACTCACAAGCCAAAAAGAAAAGTTGGTTGTATTTCGGTACCCCTCCTTTTTCACCAAGAGACGTAGAAGCATAAGAGTAGCTGAGTTGCTTAGAGGGTTAATTCGGTATCGATACATTCCATTATGAAGTTTAATAGTAGGCTAGCGTCTGTATTCGCTTCATACTATGTGTGTTCAAATCTGGATTAGGTCCCGGGGTTTTTCTGCTGTTGTGGTTTCCTCGTTAATAAAACTTCTGGATCTTGCATGACTTTTACCTTCCGCATTATATTATCTCTGATCTATATAATTAAAGTATTGCAATAGTCATATGTCGATTAAACCTTTGAGTGAATTCATCCCTCTTGAGATTACGAGAACTTTCTCTCGTTGGAACTTGGTTCTTGAATAAAGAACTCAACTCAAGTTATTACTTGAATATTGATTTGTGAGATTGTTCAAGTAAAAGAATCAAACAGGTTCATGAATTCAAAAGTTGGTGTTGTACTTGGTATCCCCTCCTTTTCGGTGAAAACTACCATGATTCTAGTTTTTTTTAAAATTAATTTCAAGTCTATAATATTTATAATCGGTCAATGAGATAAAATAAGTTTGTTTCAGTTTTTGTTGTATCCGTCGATCAAAAAAAAAAAAAAAAAAAAAAAAACCCAAGTTTACATGGCAATCCTTTATGATTCTGAGATATAATTTATAGAATATGTATATCTTTTTACTTTCTATATAGAGAGATGAGACATGAATTAGTTTTGTATGAGCACAGATGTAAGATTGATCAAAGTTTTCAAGTTAATTTTTTTAAATAATTTGCATGTTCTTCAACTAGCAGTTGTTTTGAGAAAATTAAAGGAACAAACAAATAATTAGTAATATTCTAAGGGATAATTCGCTAGACCATTGATATAGATGAACCTTTTTGGGAAAAATAACTTTTTAAATTTATGACGTCCATTTAATATACACGCAAATTGGGTTCCAAAAATACCCGAATTTTAATCGGGACAAATAACATTATTGTTTACATATATGTAGTACTTTTAATTTTTCCATAGTTTTCTTTTTTCAGAATTCTCTTAGTTATTTGTACGTTCAGTTGTGTTTTTGTATAGGTCTACCCGCATGATAGGCATGCTTTCCTACGACCTAAAATTATCGCCAGGTTCTTGCGAGTAGACTCATCAATGCGTAGATGTTCTTGAAAAAGCGAGGATACCAAGATATACCACCAACTTTTTGTTTTCGTGAACCTAGTTGATTATGGTTGTTTGAACGATCTAACAAATCAATATTCAAACAACAACCTGAGTATAGTTCAGAGAACCGAACCCTAACAAGAACGTAGTTCTTGTAGATCTCAATAGAGATGGATTCACTCAAAGGTTATGAATCAACAAACTTGCAATTACTTCTATTATATAGATCATAGACAATATAATGCGGAAGGGAAAAGTAATGCAAGACACTAGAATTTTGTTAACGAGGAAACTGCAAACCTAGCAGAAAAACCCCGGGACCTCGTCCAGATGTGAACACCCTCAGTATGAACGGTATACAGACGCTAGCCTACTCTCAGACTTCGGACTGGACTGTATCGAGACTGAATTCACCCTACAAGCAATTCAGCTACCAATGTGCTCCTACGTCTCTTGGATCCCGCAGTAGCCTACGTACTTGATTCCCCTAGCTGACGTCCTTTACATGCCTAGGAGTTGCTCCACTTCCCTTCGTGAAGACTAGCGCTACCCTGCCTCTAACATGACGCCTAAAAGTATCCAAGTAATCAAACAAGAATACGATTGTGATTTCCTTTAGACTTAAAGTCAAGGTTAATGGAAATCGATATGTTGAATAGGGCTTATTGATCTAGCCTAAACAACTTCACCTCTAAACGCGAGACGAACTTAGTATGAATTCGGGAATTTCTAGGGTTTTACGATACAAGATCTACCTTACGAAGTTTCTATCAAATCTTGGTCGTGATAAGATTGAAAGTGAAAAAGGAGGGGTACCGAAATACTACCAACTTTTTTTT